>VMDR010018885.1:0-18788 GCA_007922815.1 Macrotus californicus
AGGAAAACCAAGGAAACAATCCCATTTACAATTGCATCAAAAAATACAATACAATACAATACAATACAATACAATACAATACAATACCTGGGAATATATTTAACCCTGTATGTAAAAGACCCATACTTGGCAAATCATAAGGCACTGAAAAAAGAAAATGATGAAGATATAAATAAGTGGAAGCATATACCATGTTCATGGACTGGAAAAATTAACATTATTAAAATGTCTTTACTATCCTAAGCAATGTATATGTTCAGCACAATTCTTATCAAGATACCAATGGTGTATTTCACAGAAGTAGGACAAATATTCCAAAAATTTATGTGGAACCACAAAAGACCCGAAATAGCCACAGCAGTCTTGAAGAACAAGAACAAAGTCGGAGGAATCATACTACCTGATACTGGACTATACTACAAGGCCATAGCAATCATAGTGGGTGTCACCACATGGCAGTGACCTAAAAACAGACATATAGATCAATGGAACAGAATAGACGGCTCAGAAATAAATCCATGCCTATATGGTCAATTAATATTTGACAAGGGGGGAAAGCACAGCATTGTGCAAAAAAATGAAAATAGAAAACCTTCTTACACCATAAACAAGAATAAATTCAAAATGGATTAAAGACTTAAATGTTAGATTTGAAACCGTAAAAGTTCTAGAAGAAAACATAGACAGTAAAATCCTGGACATGTCTCGTAGCAGTATTTTTCCTCATATGTCTCCCCAGGTAAGGGAAGCAAAAGAAAAAAAAATAAACAGATGGGACTACCTCAAACTTAAAGTTTTGTGCAGCAAAGGAAACCAGCAACCAAGTGAAAAGACCAACCACAGAATGGGAGAGCATATTCACCAATGATCCATCTGAAAATGGGTTAATATCCAAAATTTCTAAAGACCTTATAAATCTTGGCACCAAAAGAACAAACAATCCAGTTAAAAAGTGGGCAAAGGACCTGGATAGACACTTCTCACAGAGGAGATACAGATGGGCAATACACAATGAGAAGATGCTCAACATCACTAATCATCACAGAAATGCAAGTAAAACCACAACGAGACATCATCTCACATCTGTCAGAGTGGCTACGATCAATAACTCAACAAACAGCAAATGTTGGTGTGGATTTGGAAAAAGGGGAACCATCCTGCACTGTTGGTGGGACTGAAGATTGGTGCAGCCAATGTGGAAAATAGTATCAAGTTTTCTCAAAGTAAAAATGTTACTGCCTTTTGACTTAGGGATCCCACTTCTGGGTATATATTCTAAGAAACCTGAAACACCAATTCAAAAGAACATATGCACCTCTATGTTCATTGCAGTGTTATTTCCAATAGCCAAGATCTGGAAACAGCCCAAGTGCCCATCAGGAGATGAGTGGATAAAAAAGCTGTGGTGCATCTACACAATGGAATACTACGGAGCTGTAAAAAAAAGAGGGGAATCTTACCTTTTGCGACAGCATGGATGGACTTGGAATGTATTATGCTCAGTGAAATAAGCCAGTCAGAGAAAGACAAATGCCATATGATGTCACTCATATGTGGAGTCTAATGAAAAAGTAAACAAACACACAAAATAGAAACAGACTTATAGATACAGAAACCAGACTGACAGCTGTCAGAGGGGTGTTTAGGGGATGGGTGAAAAAGGTGAAGGGATTAAGCAAAAACAACAACCAAACCTCATAGATGGACCTCAGTAAGGTGATTACCAGAGGGGAAGGAGGGCAGTGGAGGTAGAAGAGGTTAAGGGGGAATAAGTGGTGATGGAAGGGAACTTGGAGTGGTGAACTCACAATACAATATATAGTTAATGTATTATAGAATTGTACACCTAAACCTACATTATTTTATTAAGCAATGTCATCTCCATAAATTCAAGGAGAAAAAAAAAAGAAAAAAGCTTTTAAAAAAAGACACATGACATTCCTTACTCTCTGTTTTTGTAGAAACTTGTTTTTTGGTTCTTTCTTTTACTGGGAGTCACTTTTCTAGAATGTTGTTTTTCTCCTAGAGTATCTGATAAATCTATAGATTTCTGTGTCCCTATCCCTGACTTGTTTAAACTAAAGCTGCAGGACACCAGCAAGCTGCAGATTTGCCCAGGGCAGCTGCTGGCTTCAGTAATGACTGTATGTAATGATTTCCACTTACCACTTTCAACTCAGAGTTTGTTTTACATCCTTGCCAACCCAGCTGTGCATGTAAAGAGATGTTATGCACGTATGAGAGTTTGTGCTTGTAAGAAGCATTTTCAGTGTCTGTTAACTATCTGGTCCACACTATCGCTGGAAGTGGAAGCTCCCCCTCACTATACTTCTATCTTGTAGGCTGAGGTGGGACCTTTAATGAACAGAGTCATGGAAAGTACGACTTTTCTCCTCCATTCCTGGGTACGCCTGTTCTCTGAGCCCTAGAAGAAACTACCAGAACACTCACCTTTGGTACCAGCTTTGCTTCCGTTTTTCCCATCTCCTGGCACCTTCTTTTCCTTGCCCTCTCTCCCCTCTGCTCTCCTCTCTCTACCTGCACGTGGGTCCCTGTCCTCCCTCCCCATCACAGTAGTGCCCCCCAGAAGTGATTCTCACTCCTCCTCTCTCTTCAAAACTCTGCTTCTCCTCTGGTCTTCTTGAAACTTCATGCTATTGTCCAGCTTCATTAGTTGTCAAGGTGATTAGCCACAGTAGTGCTCTGAATACTTACATATAAAGAGTTTATTTTCTACGTATATCTAGATCCCCAAGTGACAGAATTCCAAGCAGTTTGTAAAAGTAAAGAGAATACTAAAAGGGATGCCATTTTGAGGCCAGGGATCTCTCCCCGTATTCCATAAATGACCCAGATAGGAATGGACCTCCCACATCAGGTCCACCACATGCTTACAGTTGCAATGGAGGTCGGAGTCTTTCAGACTGAATGTTGAAACTAGAGAAAATGTCAAGAAGAGGTAAAAAGAATAAACACGGAAAGTTACAGAAGAAGTTGTAACATATGGTACATTTGTCTAATGTCTTTGTTAATGAACCAAAAAATGTAAGCAGGGAAATAATTACATGTGCCAATGATACAAAATTAAGATGAGGCACCAGTGGCATGAAGACAGACAGAGAATGCAAAGGTTCTAGGTGGAAATGATGGACAGAAAGAGAAAATGGGCTTCGGAACCAGTCCAAACAAACTTCCATATTGGATCAAACAGGATGATTCTGCATAAAGGAAGTCTGGGAAAACTTAGTATGGAATGGCAGATGCTGAGGAAGAGAGAAATGATAATAAAGCAGCCATTCCCACATCACTGAAATGGCAACAAAGTGGAGGGGACAAGAGGACATGGTGACGTTGATGAAACACCAAATCTCGAGGTACTATTATTTTGGACCTTGGAATATTTGGGCAGCGGCGGAGGCACAATAATTAAGAGGGTGACTTTAAACTTTGGTGAAGGTTTATTATTAAAAGCACAATGTTTTGTGTGCTTTTATTTTGCTTTATCCTTATCTGAGAAAACACCCAGCAGAGAAGCAGGTGCCTTTGGCACTAAGGTTTTTTGTTTCTGTTTTTAGATTTTATTTATTTATTTTTAGAGGGGAAGGGAGGGAGAAAGAGAGGGAGAGAAATAAGTAAATCAGTGTGTGGTTGCCTCTCACACACCCCCAACTGGGGTCCTGGCCTGCAACCCAGGCATGTGCCCTGACTGGGAATCAAACCAGCAACCCCCTGCTTCGCAGGCCAGCATTCAATCCACTGAGCCACACCAGCCAGGGCTGGAACTAAGGTTTTTGCCAGCAGCTCACATATGAAACTGAGGCCTTGGATACTGACCCCAGGAGTACAATCCTGACCCCACTCAGGCTTCCCTGCCCTAGTAATGACAGATGAGCCAGTGGGAGAGCAAGATGAAAGCCCTGTCCACCACCTGTCACTGACCCCTAGGCCTAAGGGTGGTCCTGGCTTCTCCTTCAACTCACAGAACTTTGTCCTTCGATCCAGCCCAAACACCCTGTCCTTGTACCTCAGGGCATGACCCTCTCTCCTACCACGTGGCATGCCCAACCTCCAGTCCTCCTCAACCAGAGATCCTCATTTGAACCAAAGGGCCAGAAAAATAAGAATGGTTATTTTCTCAGTTCTCCTGAGGATGGTACCAACTAGGAACATTCCAAAAGCACAGGAGAGAGTTGATTTATTCTATACAATGGATATCATAGGGCATTAGAGCTCAGTTCTCAGGCCTTTTGTCAATTTTTTTTTTCTATGTGATTCCAAATTTCCAGTACAATTATCAAGAAACAAGGCTAGCCTGGACCCCTGCAGTCAGTACATCATTTTCCTAGCTATTCATACCAGCTCAATCCCCTCCCACCTGGCCCCATCAGAGTCCAACCCAGAGCCTGAGGGGCGGAGGGGCGGCCCAGCTAGAATGTTCAAGCACCTTAACACTACCTTATGGAACAGAAATAAATAAATATTTTTTATTGACCTGTCAGGAGTCCTTGAAGACTGATGGGCGTTCTAAAGTATAAGACGTAGCGTTCATGTTTGGTGGCATGTCCACTGGCTGTGGAGAGCACAGTGGTCCGTAGCAGTGATGTCAACCTTTTCACCTCATGGTGCACATCAGCTAATTACTAAAATTCTGTGGCACACCAAAAAACATGTTTTTTGCCAATCTGACAAAAATAGGTATGATTTTGATTCATTCACATGGGATGGCTATTTTTGTGTTGGTTGCTGTCATTTTTTAAAAATTGACACAATCAGAGGTAAAAGAGGTCAGTGCCCCTGACTGAACAGCCAGGTTTTGCCTGTTTTAAACGTTCTTGCAGCACAGCACGCCAGCTGACGTTCGCTGGGCTAGAGGGAAGACCATGGGCTTGCAAGTCAGTCAGGACCGTTCTTTCTTTTAATTTTTTTTGTATAATTTTTTTAAAAAATTTTATTTATTTATTTTTAGACAGAGGGAGGGGAAGGAGAAAGAAAGGGAGAGAAACATCAATATGTGGTTGTTTCTCTCGTGCCCCCTACTGGGAACCTGGCCTGCAACCCAGGCATCTTGGCCAGATTCAGAATTGAACCCATGATCCTTTGGTTCACAGGCAGGCAGGCGCTCAGTCCACTGAGCCACACCAGCCAGGGCAGTCAGGACCATTCTTAATCCACGGCTTTGCTTCTAGACTCTTGCTGTAATTTTATGAGATTTTGTTTCCTCATCCAAAAAAAATATTAATACTATCTTACTGGCTTGTTTGAAATAAAAGATAAAATAGTATGCATACATAGAAGAAATAGCATTATATATAACAATAAATGCTAGTTCCATTCTTTCTAGAGAAACAAGATGTGCTCACCTGAGCGCAGTAAGCAAAAGCAATTACTGATAAGTGCCCAATGACAAATGATGTGGGCAGCAAATACTGTTATTCTGAGGACCATTATTAATCTAGGAAGTGAGTTCTATTATCGATAGGAACCAAATGATGAATGACGTACTCTGTAAAACCCTTTTGGAGAAATCAAAGGGTAGCTCAGTGTGGACTGACCTGAACTTGGAAAGTAATTGTGTGGAAGACAGTAGAGCTTAAAGGCTAAGTAATATTTATTTTTCCTGATTTTGTTTTATTTTTATTTTTAACTAAAGGACAATAAAATTATCTTGTTTGGTACATCATTTTAAGAATTATAACCCAGGTATAGATTTGTATCACCACCACTACAATCAGGATATACTACTAAGTTCTGAATATAATAATTTATAACACAAATCATTTATGAAATTAAGCAAGCAAAACACAAGGGTTTCACAATACCTTCCATGTGAGTGGAGAGATCCTGGGGGTATTGCCAAACTTGGTTTGTGAGCTAGTGGAATATATCAAGCATATAAATAATTAGGAAATGATTTTCTCTAACGATTTTCCATTTTCCATGGGTAGCTTTTGAATAACACTCTTTTTTTTTAATTTTGTCATTTCTTCGGTGAAGAGAGACTACATAAAATCAGAACAGGATATTTGTTTTCCGGAGCCATTGGCCAGTCTCATTAAGGTTATACCCAAGGTTTGTATTTTCAAAGGACCAGAGGGGCGTCCACTTTCTCTCTCCGGCCCTCCCTCCCGCAGTTTCTGCCTTGGCCCAGACGCATTGCCACCCTCTGTGTTAGCTTCGGAACCTTTACGATCCTTGGGGGTGCAGGTAGGGTTGGCTTGGGCTGCATTGCTAAGATTCCCAGAAGGTGGTCCTCCCAGGCTCTCTGGACTGTTCACTTAAGACCGCCGAGCCATTCATCCACTAGCTTTATTCGAGTTGCTTCTGGAATCTGAAGTCCGTCCTGTTTACACGACCTTACTTAACCTCAGCGAAGTGCTGTAGGCTCCAAAACCCAAGATTCAGTGGAAAAGGAAGTCATAAAGCAATTTAGCCCAGGCCGTCTCATTTTCACTCTCTGTGACAGCACTGCGGAATGAGGAGCGACGCTGCCAGGGGAGTGGAGTGACAGACAGCATGCCAGTCTGCGGTGCAGGAAGGAGCCTGGGGCCCGGGAAGCGCCGCTTAGGATGCGCTCAGCGTTTTCCAGCGGCTTGGATCGGCACGCACCAGTTTTTCGAAAGCTTAAAGTAAACACAATGCTGTGAATCTGCTTGAGATGTTGTGGCGGGTCAGGTAAGGAGGAATGGGAAGAATATAAATTAAAGTAGGAATGAGAACAAAATAAAAACTACTACTCAAGTTGCCCCCACCCACTAATTTCTGACTGTTCGATAAACCAGTTCTTCAACCCTAAAAGTAGTAGCCGTTTATTCCAGGAGCACCGAGAGTACTAGCATCATGGCCCCACGATGTGCAGTGCAGGATTTTTCCTTTTTAGTATTTATCCACCGGCTTGTGATAGAATGTAACAAATAAGCAAATAATTTGCCCCTAACCTAGCTCTGCTGTTGTTAGCTCTATTTTTACTTCTTAGGAGCCAAATTCCTGTGTCATTTCTCTGTGGATGTCCCGTCGTTCAAATCCTATTCTCACACCTCTCCTCAGCCCCTGGGGGCCACCCCCCCATCTTCACGCTCCCACCCCCGTCTTCAGAGACCCTACTCGCAACCTACTACCTCCCTGTGGCACCTTCAAATTTGTTACCGCCCAACGAGGAAATTAAGGAACACTGTGCTCCTCAAATTCATGCCCTTCTGTAAATTCTTCAGAAATTTGTCTTCAAATGGAAATGTTGCTAATGCGTATCTTGACACGTGACAAAAGGCAAGAAAAAGGGCAAAACTCGTGCAGCTGGCCAACATTCCAGCTTTTTATAAGATGTGTTTGCAGCAAATTTTACATAAATATTTGCTTAGTCAAAGCAGTGGCTTTTTGGGCAGTGACGGGGTCTTGGGACTGAGCGACAGCGGGTGGTGCTGAACCAGGACCGGGCCAGACCCGTGGGAGAGCACACAGGCAGGCGGATGGCGCAGGGGCGCACCCACCGCACTTTCCTTTAGGGAGCTCTCAAATGCCCAGAGGGTTTTCCAAATAAAATTACATTGTGTACCTATAAATATTCTAAATTTTCTGTCGCCATTCCCAGGATGGAGGAAGAAGTTGATGGTGAGAAACTGGACTCTAATTGCTACTGTCAATTCCACCTGACAATAAAAATTGTCCCCCTGGTGGTTTGACAATTAGCTGAAAATTGAGTGCTTATAGAGGAAGGCTGGCATGAAATGTTAGGAAGAACTTGTAACTTTAGAGACAGAAATGTGGATTCAAATTGTACCTCCATCTCTCCTAAGACACGTGCTCTTTAGTAAGTTGTTAATTTCTCTGAGACTGTAATAACATCTTCCTGGCAAGTGTGCGGTGAATACGAAATAAAACACTGTCTGTAAAGCACGTAGGTCCATGACTAGCACATAATAGGTGCTCAACAAAAGAAAATGACCTTGAGTGGCCCTGAATGACCTTTTATGAGTTTCTTTCTCTGAATGTGCCTGTCTCCCTGTCTTTACTGAGGGTATATTCATGTCCCCATCACTGTGTTGTTATGAATAGTAAACTAGATAATCTGAACACAATGGCTAATATGATGATGAGTATGTAAAAGTATTATATAAACATTAATTTCTCTCTTCTGTTAATTCGATTTGTTCAAAATGGTGTTTCTACTGATTGCAATATGAACTGAATAAAGACAGAGGAGCTAAATCTACAGCTAAAAATAACCTGGGAGAGAGGTAGTTCTTCCTTTGACAACCCTGGTAAACCAAGAGAAGGGACCCCAACGCTGCAGATGCTGGCTGCTTGGGAGACTAAAGGTTACTCTTTGTCCCACGGAAGTTCCAACTAATGGAAGAGTTGGACCTCCCAGCGATTGTCATCAGTTTGGCTCAAATAAACTCATAAAAATACTTAAATAAAAGTTATACAAAGAACTGGTTGGCAAACACAAATCCAAATACCGCATCTGTTAACAGCTAGGGCAGCAGATCTAATAACAACCCACATGCAGGGCTGAGTTGTCGACTGTGAGGAAGAATCAGGTTTGTGCTTCAGAACACACTGATGCTCCTGGCCCATCCCAAATCTCGACTGGGACTGTGGGGAGAGCAGTGTGTAGAACATAGGCAGCTGCAAAGGAGACAGCATCCTGCCACCCAGGTGACCACGTGCAGAGCCTAATGGTTAACGAGTTGAACTGAGAGATCAGAAGCTGAGAGAGGCCAGAAGATGAGAGGGCCTTCAGTGCCTGAGGTCAAAGAGGAGTAGAGCTCGTTTCCCTACCATGAGGCATATTGATCCTATTCACCAGTAAAACTGATTGATCAATTCATTCCTCCCCTGGTCCTCCCAAGAGACAAAAGAGGACAGAGATAGAGAGGAGCAGAAGTCTCCTCCTCACCAGTTGCCATTCCTGGGAAGGGAAAGCTTCAATAGAAAATTCCTAGTACCATAAGCAGGAAGAAAGGGTCCTGCCTCACTTTCCCAAGTCAATGGACAAGCAAAACGATGCTTTGGAAATTATGCAAATGAAAGAGGGATTGCAAATAACAGCATAGCTAGAGGTTGATCAGAAATCCAGAGAGATGTTCAGGAAAGTTGTTGAGTGTAGTCCTTCCTAGGCCAGGAGATTGCAAACAGGCTTTGATAGGAGAGCAGATCAGGGCAGGTTTTCCCCAAAGACAGGGACCAGCTCCTTGATGTGGGAAAACCAGGGTCTGAGGTAAACAGAGGAAATAAAAGTGGGCCAAGCAGACTTGTGGGTGCAGAACTGACCAGTCAGGGCATCTGGGCGGCAGTTCTGGCCATTCTGGCTGTACTGCTAACTAGCCATGGACCTCTGAACTGGCCATATCACTCTCTTCTCTGGACATCAGTTCCCTGGCAATGGAAAGTCTTTCTTTTCCTGCTCCAACAGTGAGAGATTTCAGAAGAGGAGATACAATATGCTGTGATTCGATTGGTGATGGGTGTGATGCTGTGAATCCATTCTGTGTCACCCAGGTGCAGAAAACATCGGAATCGTTGTCTTCCCAACAATGACAGGAGAGCACATCTTGGACCTGGGACATCTGTTCAAACACTACCCTGTCGTCCCAGAAATGCTGGGTGTGGTCTTCAACAGGATATTAAAAGTGAAAGAAGAAATTCCATTTAAACTCCATAAGCAGGCTCACCCTTCTTACCATATTTTTCTAGGAATTAGTGAAACAAGAGAATGGCTCCCGAAACAGGGCTTGTACTTGAAAATAATGGCAGATGACACATTCTGAACAATTATTTATAGGATTTCCCTTGCCTGCTTTTTCTCACTCCCAAGTGCACACTTATATTAAAATACTGCAGGAAAAAAAATCTGCTACAGAAACTGCTTCAGGAAAGAGGAGACCTGGTTTTCATTTTTCTTCAGGCCCTAACAATATGATGTATTCAAGAAATTGAAACTTGGACGGCAAAACTGACTCTCATTTATTCACAAACCTGAAATCTCCTCTGAAAGAGATCACATCTGGCAGGATCTAACCGTTTCAACGGCCCCTTGGCAGAAGAGAACCAGGGTCTGAGGTCTCTTCTCCTCTTCTCTCCGGTAGAGGAATCAAGGCCTTGCATTTGAGACGCTAAATTGTACTTTTCTGTAAACCCACAAACAAAGAAATGCCTGGGGGGGGTTGGGGGGGGAGCAAACTACTGTCAATCAATTCTGTGATTGCAGAATGATTCTCATATTCACTCCAGCAATCAAAAGAAGCTTGGCTTCTCAAGAGTGGCCCCAACTTCTGGACGGGTTTTAGCTCTGCTGCGGGGGATCATGGCTGGTCAGCGGGAGTCACCCCGTGGTTGGGAAGCTCTGAGTCCTGAGATGAACTCTCCTGTGAAAACCAGGGTTTCTTCGGGCTCTCAGAAGACTCTACAACATTTCATGGAGCTATTGTTAAAAGGAAATCGCTCTCTCTCCCATTCTCTAACTGTAAAAGGAGGCCATCCTAGGGATGCATAATTGCCGCTGGCAGCTCTTGCTTTCCCCCCATTGTTCATAGTTTAAAAAGAAGATTTGAATGACATTATGCTAAAAGTAGCCCTATTCAAACACATTGTCATTCCTAAAGGACTCTGGAATTGAATGACTACCCCACTTTTTTTCAGACATTTGTAGAATTTTCCAAACACTGAGAGTTTAGCTTGCTGCATTGTGGTTAGGTGAACTGTAAATTTTATTTATAGCTTTTTAATGTATAGATTTTTTAATGTGATCAGGCAAACTGATAGAGGGTTTCTGACACAGCCCAAAATGTGTCTAAAATGTGCCTCAGCACATCAATGTTGCCTAAAATTCCTTTAAGAACACCAGAAATCTCTGCTTTTCTTAGATCCTGTTTGTTGGACAGCATAGGCCAGATTCAGCCCTCCCATCCTTTGGGGGGCCAGAAAAGCCTCAGTCCACAGCCCACCAATGCAGGACAGCTGACACAACCTGCCACAGGCCTGCTTCCAGTCTGAGGCCTGGGTCTACTTTCGTGTGCCCTCTGCAGAGCTGACCCCGGGGACAGGACCCTGCTGACTTCCGCACCTGGCCCTTTCCTGGGAGAAGTGGCCCGAGGGCAGTGCTCCTTCCATTTTCATTCTCCTTTTGTCCTCTGGGTCCTGCTTCAAATGGGCTGAGCCCCGGAACCCCCTTGCCTCTGCCTCCAGACACCTGCGGTTGTACACCACACGGCACTGTGGCCGTCCTGGCTAACAGACATAATTCCCATGGGCCGCAAACTCCCAGAGGCAAGAGGGAAAACTGCCAAAAACCAGTGCCTTCTGGAGATTTCACTACTAGCTCTTCCAGATATTTTCAGAGAAATGGTAAAGGGTACAAAATAGATGGTTTCGAATTAAATTCCTCATCTTGACAAAGTTCTTTCTTGATGAATTAGTGACTGTGAATTCAAAAGCCCAGAGGGAAGTGAGAGGAAAGGAGAATGAAGGAATCTGTGGACCTGACTGCTGAATAATTAAGAGAAGAGAGCACATGCTGCCTGAGTGGGGAGTCTGAGCACCATTTGTTTATCCTTTGGTGAAATTCACTTGTGGTCTAAGACAGCTCAACAAGAATGCTGCAAGAATTGAGAATGAGGTATATTTAACTCCGTATGCTGAAAACTTTCAAATGTATAAATGGAAGAATAAAGTCAGCCATTCATTCAGATTTTGCAAAGACACCATGCATCTTCATATTGAATACAAAAGGAATTTTGCACAAGCGATTCTATCATATCAATCTTTGAAACTAAAGCGGACCTCTTAGCCAGAATACTAGAGTACACTTATGTCCCGGCACCATTCTGTTTCTCATTCAGAATGTGCATTTCTGCACAGTGGGGCGGGGAGATGAAGGGTAGTTACTGCGCTGTCATGGAGCCCACTTCTCAGGGCGATGGCCGCCTGGGGAGTCATTAGCCTAGCCTCCCTCTGCTTTGTGTATGTTTGAAAATTTACACCATAATTTTCCCTAAAAGACACATTTCTTCTTGTAAAACAGAGCTGAGTGAGACCTCTTCGCTGTAATTCTTAATCGATGCAGCCTTCAATCTCTAAAAACATTCACTTCCCTGGAACATTTCAGCATCATTGTCAAAGAATGCCAAGAGCTCCGACCTGCTGTGCGCCCTCACCTTCCCGCCCCCTGCGGCTGTCTGGCTGCCAATCACTGCCCATCAAGGATGGCGCGCACATGCAGCAATCATTGGGACTGGGGTCGGAGCACAGCTTTTGACCAGTTAGGGTGTGAAACAATGCTCGTCATATCCAGCTTTCAGGACAGGCCCATCCTTGTTCAGCTACAGCAGAGCAAGAGCCAGAGGTGACGATGGCTGGCCTGAAGGGGTTTGGGTGGAAGCTCTTTCATCAGCTGAGCTAAACTCTGATCCCACAAAAAGAGGCAGGTTTTGCATCGACGACCTGTCTACAGCTTCTTTCTATCTTCTGTGACCTAGACACTTGCACAATAGTGGGCTCTGGCCCCAGACCCCCAGCGTAAATGAGCCCTTTCTATCCCCTGGGTTCCCATGGTACTTTCTCCGACTTTTCATGGCACTCATTCCTTTCTACTTCATGTCTCATAAAAGATGACATTTCTCTGTTCAATGTTCTGAGAATTTGAAACACAGCATCTCAGTCATTACATAGATTCATCGGATGCCCTCAACACCAAATACCTCCAGCAGCTACTGGCCCAACAGAAGACCCAAATGAATTTAATGAAGAAAAAGTGATAAGTAAATGCCTTCTCATATGTATGATAATAGGTCAAGTGAAGACGCTGCCCTAACAAAATCACAAAATCACAAGGAATCATCAGGTCTGTAATTGAGAAGTGTTGGTGTATTCCCGGAATTCAGGTCCATCAAAGCTGGTACAGAAATCAAACAGGATCTGCTGAACAAATTCACTCTTCAAAATAAGAGTTGTTTTGTGTGTGAAAAGAGACCCCATTAATGATCAGAGAGACTCCTTGGGCTGATGACCTGCTTTCGGTCCAGTTTCATTTGCTGGTGAAAACAGAGATCAGTAAGTGGATGGAAAAAACAGACTTACCTCCAAAACCAAAGCACTCAGCAAAAATAAATGACAATATTGCTAACCTCAGCTGAAGAAGTCTCTTTGTGAAAACTTCCATAAGATCTTCTGTTACTATTTCCTTTGTGGTTGGGTTCTGGGGTTTGGTAAGTACGAAGGGTAACTCTTAAATGTCCCCCAAGAGTGGTGTTACATACCTACTCAAGGAGCTGTGAGCCTTTAATGCCATCTAAAAACTGAATATAAAGTACCCAATTATTTTTAAAAGTGGAGGGTTGTCAGCGGGGTCAGCACTATTAGTGCTTGGCATCACTAACTTCTGTCGCCTCCTCACGGACTCGGCTCTCGATAGGACAGGCAGCGAGGACTAATTGGGGCTTCTGGACCATGGCGGTGGTTCTGTGTCTCTGAGACCATTAGTTTGCAGAGTCAAAGGGACGTGTGGGTCTGCTATGCTTAGTAGGCTATTACTTGCCTTGGAGGTTAGTGTGGATTTTTAAGTAAGAAACCAACATTTCCGAACAATGTGAGATTTAACCAGGGGAAGTGCATGCTTTGCGAAGCCCTTGAATGTTACACTGGAACAGTAGTGTTGAACTGCCCCACCACATGTGGCCTGTTAGACGCATTTACAAAATCAGAGAGTTTACAAAATTTACACGAGCAAATTTAAGACACTTCTGATTCACGTCCAGCCAAGAGCCCTAAGGACTGAGGCATCATCTGATACTAATTTTTCACTGGTTTCGGAACCTCCCCCCAGAAACGACAGGTTAAAACATTTAGAAAACAATATCAGCTAGCCCAATTAGGCTCAGTACTTGGGCTCCACCTCATTTATTTGGTATAAATATGTTTTTTTTTTTTTTTTGGTCTCTTCTTTCTTGTGTAAGTATAATTTATAAAATTGGAAATGTGCTGAACAAAAATAACAGATTTAAGTCTATACAGGAATTTAATATATGATGCCCAAATGGCATTTCAAACTAATGGAGAAAATGAACCTGCTTTTTAAATGGTTGTTTCAACCAGCTCGCCATTTAAAATAAAGAAAGAAAAAAGGTAAAGCTGGAACGACCACTCAACAAATGCCAGACGAATCAAATATTTCAATCTAAACAATGAAACTTAAAAGGACTAGAAGAAATACGGAAGACCCTTTAGAATTTATTTTCACATGGGGAAAGATCTTCCTACGCAAAGCACATAAACCAGAAAGGAGAAGACTGGTAAACTTCATGCAATGACTTAAAGAGTTTTTAATGGTTAAACAAACAAACCAGCAAAATCCTTCCAGTTAAAGACAAATGACATATTGAGAAAAATATTGTCCACCAATATGAAAGTAAAAGGATAATTTTCATCAATACATAAATTGCCCTTAGAACCCCATGAGAAAAACAGAAACAGTGTAATGTTTAACACGGGAAAGGACATGTACAAACCCTTCCCACACACACGTCCTAGGCACACGCACACACACAAATACACATACACATATAGTTAAGGACTTGGAGTTAAAGTAACAGTAAGATACTTTTTTGAACTTATCTGACAAGAATTTAAAAGTTTCCTTGCACACACTGTGGGTGAGGTGTGACTAAGCCTCCACTGGTACATTGTTGGTTAGAGTGTAAATTGCTATGATATCCTAGAAGCTTTGTTAAAATCCAAACTGTAAATACAGACAATTCTCACTTACTGGTGGTCGTTACAGTCTGTAAAGTTGCTGCGAACCTTGCATTGGCAGGTACTGAGTCAGTCATTGCTCCGAGGGGAAACTCGGAGGTAGGCTTCTGCAAGCCTCTGGTCACGACGTTTGTCTGATCAATGCGTAATCCTGCTTTGTATGTTTTTCCCTTTAAGGACACCTTGTTTAATATATATATATTGTTGGTTCATTAACATTGAACTCACAGCCAAGAGCAGTACAACTTATGCCCAAACGAAGCTTATTTATCTAACCCGTATCTTCTCCCTAAGGCACAGCACAGCCTTTCCGTGCTTAGGAACACTTGACAGCACTTGGTACTAGGCTTGGAAGCCATTTTAAATAGCAAAAGCACAAACATGAAAAACAAAAAAGAAGTGGCACTAAACAGATCTCAAAAGGACACTGGTTTGCAGGGTACGAGCTGAAACTGGAAGGCGGAGCATCGCCTTGTTGAACCACGGCTGGGAACGTCCAGGTCAGGCCACTCAAATTTCCTGTCCCTCAGTACACACCCACAAATGACCAGGAGAACATGGCAAGGTTCGGTTTGGGAGCTACAAATAAATTTTAGAAGCAGGCGAGTTCACAACAGAATCTTCAAATACCGAGGATGGACTGTTAATGTGCCCTATGAGCCAGCAATGTCACACGTCAAGATGTGTCCTACAGATGTGTTCACATGTCTGTCTAACCTGCCTTTACAGGGCCAATCTCAGCGACGTTGTTTGCAATAAAAATGGAAACTACGTTTATTTCATGCAATAAACTCTAATATCTTCTTTTCAAATTGATTTTAGTCTATTCTATGTTTTTTTAACAAAGTTGCTTTCCGCCGTTTGGGTAGCAACTCGCCCTTCAAACACGTCTTGGTGAGGACTTCCCTGGCGGCTCTAGGCAGCAGCCCCTTTAGGCCTCTGTTTTGCTGTCCAATTTTTCCTGTGGTGCTTATCAATCTAACGTGATATTATACATGTGTATGGGCTTAACTTTTGTTTCTCACCTGCCCTACTCTAGCATTAACCAGGAAATAAGTCCCATGAAGTTTGAAGCTTTGAATATTTTGTTCGACGTATTCACTGTGCCTAAAACAATGCTTGGCTTATAGAAGGTGCAAAATGTCTGTTTGTGACATAGTGAATCATGTATAACTCACATAATAGTTAAGAGCTTGCAATCTAGATCCTTAAGTGCCTGGGTTCAAATCTCAGGCGCTTCACGCTGGGCACGTTCCAACAACTTTCTGTACTTTGCCCCGAAACATCACTCGTAGGTCACTGTGCAGTTATGAACATTGAATTAATTAATTTGTGTAAAAAACCTAGAACAGTGCCTGGCATACAGTAAGTGGTAAATAAATGTTTGCTATTTTTTCGCTATTATTTACAAAATGGGATTAAGACACAATGTTATGGACCAAGAAGTCATTTTAGAGATATTGTTTTCAATCATCTTAATTAATAACAAATATTTAAGTGACTAATGTGCAAAAATTTGGTGGACTGCTCTGATGATAAAAGATGCACTTGACACAGACACAACTCAAAGAATTCTGATATGTAAAGTGATAGGTAAGTGGAAATCGATAGGTCCTTAAAAAAGAGCTATCTTTTATTAGGAAAAAAAAAGAAACCAAACAACTTCAGGGGAAAAAGCAAAGATGTTTAGGAGAGAGAGAGGCCTGTCTGGGGAACTAAAGTTGCCCTCGCTTCTTCAGCGTTCCAGTACAAAGCCACAGCCCCCTGAGACTTTCCACACACCTTGAGAATGTGATCTGTGGCCACTTGTCTAGTAAATCGTTCTGGCTCAAAAGGATAGTGAAACTCTTATTTTGACAAGAGGGCTGATGACTACAACCTAGACTAGGGACTTATGTGAATCCCCCAATATGCCAGGAAGACTGGAACTGCTATCTTTCTCAGGGTTTTTATTTCAGGAAGGAATAAAGTCTAGGAACTTGGAGACAGTCTCTGGTTTCTGGAAAGATCTTATTTATTTACCAAAGCACTGGGGTAAGAAGGAGACATTTTCACGAGATGAGTGGGCATTTATCTCCTACCACTTTATAAACCCAGAAAAATCATTCTTCCCCTCCCTCGCCTACGAACGAGTCTGGCCACTTGTGTAAGATGGTAGACTTGGCTCTCCTCCTGCCCCTCTGGGGGTAGGGGCTGGGGCAGAGGGAGAAGGGCTCACTTGTTACTTATTGTGAGGCATTTAATAAGAAATTTA
This sequence comes from Macrotus californicus, assembly GCA_007922815.1. NCBI lineage: Eukaryota > Metazoa > Chordata > Mammalia > Chiroptera > Phyllostomidae > Macrotus > Macrotus californicus. The sequence goes on from VMDR010018885.1 coordinate 17,000, forward strand.
TCTTTGATCCAGAATACCTCATGGAAGCAATCAGGATAAAATAAATAAATACAAATATTAAAAACTAAGCAGTTAAAAACCCAAATAATGTTTCAGATGAATGAAGAAGCAGAGTCCTCTTTTAAAGTAGATTTAGATGTTTTCTTTAACAAAAGAAATAATGATTGTAAACACCCCAAATTCTCTTTTCCAATCACCGGCAGTTTTAACCATAGTGGTTAAAAGCAAAGGCAATGACATTAGATTTCAGTTGAGCTCCTCATTGGACCTTAGTCTCCTTATCTATAATACGGAACGTTAACAGTTGGTATCTAATAAAGTCAGACACCCAGCTGTGTGTGTGAGTTTGGAAGCTGAGCCTCCAGCCTGCCAAGGACTTCAGCTCTGACGGACAGCTTTATTCCAAACAAGAGAGATCTGAAGCCAGGACCATGCAGCCAAATGGCTCCCTCAGCAAGTGGAGACAGCAAATGTTCATTGTTTTAAGTTGCTCAAATTTGGTGTAACTTGTTATACTAATAAAGTGATACAGATACTATATGTAAAATCATTTTCATTATACTTGGCAGGTATTCCAATAAATGCTGGCTAATAGAGGCAGTGGCAGCACCTGGAGGGAAGGAATGTGTTTCCACAGCAGGGTGCTCACAAATGCAAAGAAAGGAGCTGTTGGTATTTCAAAACAGAGTCATTCTAACAACTACATAAAAGCCAAAGACACTCTTCACAGCACGATAATAACTCAACCTCTGTAAGTGCAGGGATGCTGCAGATGCACATTCTTGTTCCAAAGGCAAGGAGAATATACACACTCCTACCTGGCCTTCACCGAAAGAATCCCTTTTCTCAAGTATTTGACACTTCTGACCCACTCCTGAAAAGCCAGGACAGGGGGAGAGTGTCCTTCTCGGGGAAAAAAACAAATAGGATTTCTCAGACCAAGAGAAAAACCTGAGCTGCCTCCTCTGTGACAGTGATAAAACAATGACATGTCATATACAGACACACACCAAACTCGTACAAAGAACCTAGGTTCCAGTGTCATGATTTGCTAAGTCCAAATTGCCTGTTGTGTGCTAACAGGTTTATATTTCCATCTATAGATAGAGTAATAATTGGGGAGGGGGTGAAGACAGAGGACAGAGCTCAAACTGCAGTTTGACAACGGTAACGCACAGGGACCCCTGTTGTCTCTTTATAGATGCACAGCAAAGTCAAAAGGAGCACCCATTATCTGGCTAGAAACTCAAGCTAGTAAAAGTGACGAGGACAGATGAGCAGTGCCTGTACGTGTCACTTTATTTCACAGTAGACCCTACCCCTGACATAGATAGTTAGTGTCAAGGGAGGTTGCAGTTTAAGAATGAATGAAATATTTCCATGCCCATTAGTAGGTCCATGAGTAATAGCCATTTTCCCTGTTTACTCATATTGCAAATTATTTAATCTACCACAGTCATCTCCAAAGGCCCAGAACAATTTTAAACAAATAATAGATTTGAATTGCCTAAAATATTACAATGCCCGACACATTCGTTTTTAGAGGAATATCTGTGCTATATCCTTCTTCCAAGTCTGGTAAGCAAGGCCTTCTGAAAACTGGCCCTGACCGGACCTTCTTACTAGCACACCACATGTACACCCTTTGTTCCAGGTTATTGGAACTGCCTGCCCTTAATCACCCTGCTCTGACTTCATTTCAGCTCTGCATGTCTAAAGACAACCAATGTTTTAAGAATGTCATATTCCACTTCTGACCCAGCAGACAACAGGACACTGTTATACAGAA
>VMDR010018886.1:0-18781 GCA_007922815.1 Macrotus californicus
TCCCTTTGGACCCTCCCCCACATACAGCATCACAACACAGCGACATGGGTAGTCCCACCCTGGTGAACATCTAAGACTCCACCCCTTACTACGTAACAGGCGCGCCAAGACAAAAAAAATGGCCCAAATGAAAGAACAGATCAAAGCTCCAGAAAAAATACAACTAAGTGACAAAGAGATAGCCAACCTATCAGATGCACAATTCAAAACACTGGTAATCAGGATGCTCACAGACTTGGTTGAATTTGGTCACAAATTAGATAAACAAATGAAAGCTACAATAAGGGAAATGAAGGAAAATGTACGGGGAACCAAGAGTGATGGGAAGAAAACCAGGACTCAAATCAATGGTGTGGACCAGAAGAAAGAAAGAAACATTCAACCAGAACACAATGAAGAAACAAGAATTGAAAAAAATGAGGAGAGGCTTAGGAACCTCTAGGACATCTTTAAACGTTTCAACATCCAAATCATAGGGATGCCAGAAGGAGAAAAGGAAGAGAAAGAAATTGAAAACTTATTTGAACAAATAATGAAGGAGAACTTTCCCAATCTGGCAAAGGAAATAGATTTTCAGGGAGTCCAGGAAGCTCAAAGAGTCCCAAAGAAGTTGGACCCAAGGAGGACCACACCAAGGCACATCATAATTACATTACCCAAGATTAAAGATAAAGAGAGAATACTAAAAGCAGCAAGAGAAAAGGAAACAGTAACCTACAAAGAAGTACCCATCAGACTGTCAGCTGATTTCTCAAAAGAAACCTTACAGGCAAGCAGGAGCTGGCAAGAAGTATTCCAAGTCATGAAAGGCAAGGACCTACATCCAAGATTACTCTATCCAGCCAAGCTATCATTTAGAATGGAAGGGCAAATAAAGTGCTTCCCAGGTAAGGTCAAGTTCAAGGAGTTCATCATCTCCAAGCCCTTATTATATGAAATGTTAAAGGGACTTATGTAAGAAAAAGAAGATCAAAAATAGGAACAGTAAAATGACAATAAACTCACAGCTATTAACAACTGAACCTAAAACAAAAACAACAACAAACTAAGCAAACAACTAGAACAGGAAGAGAATCACAGAAATGGAGATCACACAGAGGGTTATCATCAGGGGAATGGGTGGGGAGAGAGGGGAAAAGGTACAGGGAATAAGAAGCATAAATAGTAGGTAGAAGATAGACAGGGGGAGATTAAGAATAGTATAGGAAATGTAGAAGCCAAAGAACTTATATATATGACCCATGGACATGAACTAAAGAGGGAAAATGTGGGTGGGAAGGGGTGTGCAGGGTGGAGGGGAATAAAGGGGGAAAAATGGGACAACTGTAATAGCATAATCAATAAAATATATTAAAAAAATAAATAGAACATAAAAAATCTTAAGACCAGCTGTGATTAATAAACTATCACCTTTCATTTTGTAGTATTTATGTTTATACCTTAAATATCCCATACCCAATCTTGCTATTGTTTTAATAATGTAATTTTCTGAATATTATTTTCTTCCAATTTTCTTATTAATTGGTTGACCACATAATCTGCCACCCAAAATGAGATACTTTTGAGAGTGAAAGGGGTTTGTTGATGACGACACTGAAATAAATGGTTAAAACCGATACTGGCCCTAGGGAAATGGGAAATAAAGTTATGATACTTATTGCTGGAAATGTATCACCACCTAATATGCTTGTCAGACAGAACCTCTGTGTATGCTGAGACTCTAACCCAGCACTCAAGACTTGCAAGGTAGCAGGCCACATCCGCTTGGCATACAGAGTTAGCTACACAATGTCAGGCTGCAGGCTCCCTGACATGGGTTTTCATTCGTTCTCAGTAAAGCGTATCAACTGGTGTTACTCATTTACACTCTATCTTCAGGTCTCATGGGTGTTTCAAGTTGAGTCTCTCCTTCTAATGATTAGCTCACTGTTGTCACAAGTCAAAAATAGTTAAATATTGGCAACTTCACACAGTTCAACCTGATACTTTGAGCATCTCTGCTATTTAATTTCCAGGGTAAAATGCTTTGTATTCTGATGCTACACCATACAAAATCCCAACTATCCCGTTTTCTGAATTCTTCCTTCCACCCATTCTTTTCTTGATTGCCAATCTGCTCAGAATCATGCTAGAGAGCCCTCTAGGACTCTGCTTCTCAGACTTCAGTGAGCATATCAATCTCCTCAGGATCTTGTTAAAATTAAAGGATTTTATTCATGAGGTCTGGGGTAGGGCTTGACATTCTGCATTTCTAACAAGCTCCCAGGTGATACTGGTGCAGCTGGCACATGGGTCACGCTTTGAGGAGCAAAGTCCTTCACTGTATTGTTCCAGAAGAGACCAGTTTTCTTACCAGTTAAATCAGTTATTAGCCAATGACTCTGGGAAAGTTATTCAACTCTGTTGAACCTCAGTTTTCATATATATATATATATATATATATATATATAAAGCGACACCTAACTCATTGGGTTGTTTTCAGTATTAAATGAGATGACGTGTTTGCAATGATTAGCACAGTGCCTGGCACATTGTTAAATGAACAATATGAAATAGTCACTGTTATTACTGTTGTTCAACAAACACAAAGCAAAGAGTATTTCCGCCCTTAGGAAGAAGAAAGTAATTCCTCAAGTATGGTCCCGGGACCACCTAACATCCCAAATCCTAGGGAACTCCTGGAAATGCACATTCTTAGGCCAAAACCAGACCTACAGAATCAGCAGCCCTGAGTGTGGGGCCCAGCCATTTGTGCTTCATAAACTCTCCAGTTGGTTTTGATGATTGGCGAAGTGTGAGAAGCATGAACCTTTTACTTAGTAACAAGCTTTTTAACTGAGAAATATCTACAGCATAGTTACTTCATAGGTTTGGCCCCATTTAACTGTGATATTTGTGATTCTTTTCATGCTTATTATTATGCTGCTCTTCGAGATGAAATCTTCATGTCCTTCCTGCTCACTTAAATGACAGACACACTAGTATTAGAATTTGCTATAAAGTTTCTTTATAGTTTTTAAGATGAAAGCATTTGCTTCAAAATGTGGCGGGATGGGTTTGAGTTGGATATTACTGAATTTGGGATGCTTTAATTTCAAATCTGTTTTCCATCCTTTTGTGGCTCATGCTTTGCAATATTCTCAAGCTGTAAGTAATTAGAAAGTGAGTATCACTCATTTAGGCCAGACTGTACAGTTAAGGTACACTAAAAGTAGTGTGAAAGTAGTGTTCTTCATATCTAGCATAATTTTCATATTTTATACTTTTTGTATCATCTTTCTTTTTCTCTTTTTTTCCCAGATCCTTTGAGGTACTTTTTTTACTTGGCTTCCATGTCTTGATTTTCCTACGAAATCATTGACTGAGTCTTCTCAAAGCCCTGGGCTGGATCCTCCCCTTGTTGTGACCTACAAATATCGGAAGATTCTAGGGCTCCCTCCCCAAAACTCTTATTCTCTGTCTCCACTCACACCTAGGTTTTCTCCTCTAGCCCTCTGGCTATAATACCACATACACACTAATAACTCAGCCCCAACCACCTACCTAACTACACAGTCACACCGAACTGCCTTGATATGACAGCTCCTTAGTTACTGGCAGTTAACGTGCTCAAAACTGACCTCCTGATTCCCCTCCACCCCAAACCCATGTGTTACCCTAGGAACTCTCACCCCTCCTTCTTTTGGTCAATCAACCATGCATCCAGTAGCCCAGGCAAAAGCTTTGGAGCCAGCCTTGATTCCTTTCTTTTTCTCAAATTGACATCAACAGATTAAGCCAGGCTTAACCTTCAAACTATATCCTGCAGCTGATGACATAACACCTTTTCCACCACACCATGGCATAGGCCACCCTTCTCTCTCACCTGGACCTCTGCAGCGAACTAGTCTCTATGCTTCCACCTTGGCCCTTAAGTATAGTTTCTACACAGAAACTTTTTATATCTCAGATCATGCCCATCCTCCTCTAAAATCTTCCAGTGGCCTCCTTCCTTCCCTCTTTGGTAAAATCCAAAGCCTATGTCTGGCTCTGGCTACAGCTCCAACCCTGCCTCCTACCATCCACCCCTTTCTGTTGTGGCTCCAGCACCTCCAACATCCTTGTCCTTCCTGGACGTCATCAGTCTCTCTCCCATGGAAGTGCTGCATGCTGTTACCTGTATCTGTCTCTTCCCAGGGACCTACATAACTTGCTTCTTCACTTCATTGAGGCACTTATGTAAATGTTACCTCTCAGAGAAACATGAGACACTTGGCATACTATTGAAAATGCCACCCTCTAGTACACTGCTTCCCTTTACTTTGCCTTGTTTTTTTAATGCTGCCTATCATCGATATTAAATGTATATTTGTTGACATCTTCTCTGACAAAAAGTAAACACCATGAAAACAGGAATTTTATATGTTCCTTTCCCTATTCCAATAGCCTAGCACATTGCAGGCACTCAATAAATAGTTGGTAATTTTGACAAATAAAAGCACTGAAGCTCAGATTAAGTGAATAGCCTATAGCTTGCAAATCAGTGCCAGACCCGGGACTAGAAACAAGACTTCCTGCTTCCCGACATCCATGCCTTTCCCATTTGACCATACCGCCTTCCTACTTGATTACCTCCCCTGGGAATCAGGTAATTGAGTACAAGAGCAAAAAAAATCATTTTTATTATGTCTGTGCTCCTGGATTTTTTTCTGTATAAAACAAACTCTTGACACACTCTCTAAAATATCATCCTGTATTATTTTCTGCCCACTATATACTGCTGGATTTTTTTTTTGTAGCAATGATCATGGCATTGCATGTATACTTGTCTAACTTCTCTGCTATAAGAAATGTAAGCCTGGTGGGGACCTGGCTGTGTATGTTCATTTCTGTGCTCTGAGTACCTGGCATGCAGTGGGCGCTCAACAGTATGTGACGAGTGAATGAATGAACATGGGCATCTTACGATCTATGAATGATTCAGAAAACCAGAATTCTATCTTAGAAGAAGTAAACAAAACTTTCTATGAAAAGAGCACTTATTTGTTTACAGACATTCTGTTATCATATTATTTACCTAACAGCCTGAGAAAATAATCACCATGACTTCTGTTCATAGTAAATTATAAAGTGCCTTCTATATGCCAAGTCCTTTATGTTCATTATATCTGATCCTCACAATAATCCTGTGAAATTAATTACCATTATTATGTTCATTTTACAGATGAAGGAACTACATAAAGCTCAGGAAAATAACTAACTTGTCTAGGATCTCAGAGTTAGTAAATGGTTAACTTGGGATTCATCCTAGAATCAATGTTTTATTGGCTTAGAAATCCATGAGCTTTCCATAAACCCTATTACTTCCTTAAAATTGGAGCAGTATTCTCAGGAATAAATATTATTTTTCACAGCAGCAAGATCAGGGGTCTAAAATAAGCGTTTGGTTTGCTATTTTCTACTGACATAGCCAAACGTCACCAGTTTAGGTTAAGGTCTGCACAGCACAGTACATATACCTTGCAGGTAGACAGGTGACCGGGGAAGACCCGAGTCCTTCCAATTGTTGTGATAACTGCACTCACCACCCCCACTATTTCTGTGTTCTCCTGGTGAGTACGTTTAACACTTTTTTTTTGAGCCAAGGGAACAATATATTCATAGCTCTTTATCAAATTCCTCACAGCAAATAATCCTACTTTGTGTAGAGAAATGATGAACATAAACTGATCTGAAAGTCTAGTGCTGACGCAGGCACTCATACACATCTGCATGCCGCTGCTGGCGGTCGGGCTCAGAAGGGGAAGCTGAAACTGCACATGATGACACAGGGCAGGCCGTGGTGGCAGCACTGCAGCGCCTCTGGTGTTTGCGCATGGAACGAAGTGCTATGAAAGTGAGAACGGCTTTATTGTGTGCTTTCACACTGAACAGTTATAGGATATCTAAATATTCACATGAACTTCTGTGGCTTTGGTTCCTTAGAAATTAGAGTTGTGCGATTCTATTTTGAAAGGATTTTACCTTCGTTGAAACAGGGCCAGTTGATCAAAAAATCAAATCAGACTAATTCATAGTAAATACATACTTAATAAATTCTTCTATCAAAGGCAAACAGAAAAAAAAACAAAGAAAAAATGGGGGGGGCACTGGGAATACTGTCAATCAAGTCAAAAGACTGTGTGTAGACAGGTCATTTAAACACAGATTCTATCCTGGATGCATCTATTACCGACTTAACTTCACAAGGAAGCAAAATTACTTAATTCATTATCAGCCTACCCTGATTTAGATCTATGCCTGTGAAAATCTCTGTTACTAATTTTAATTGCACTATTCTGTCTCTACAGGACACTGTTAAATTGGTTTGGTGAAATAATAGTGAATCACATCAAAGCGGTGGGCTACATTTTATAATATATCTAAATAACTATCCCATTTTCCCAGCATGTTGCTATGCCTTTTAAGTATTAATATTATGACTCCAGTTTAGAAGAATGTAGGCTTTTTCTTTAAAATAAATTTTCCTGCTCTTTTAGTACTGTTAAAATTGGGTTGGATTTTAAGTGGCTAACGAGTAATAAAAGAGCAATATCTGCTGCAGGGAACCACAAAAAACATGCTGGCGGGCTCATAAAATATGTTCATGCAAGTCACTTGCAGATACATCATTCTGCTACAGTAATGGTTTTTCCAAACTAAGTGGGCTCCCTTTTGTAGCTACACTTTATTATCTGGGTTCTTATTTTCACTCTTACCCCTGGATCTTTTCTTTCACATGCACATTTGTAAATTCCGAGCAGCAGCGAGGGTCAAAAGCAAAGAAGCTCACTCATGATTCACATCTGAAAACTCGCACGGGTGCTGTCACAGTGGTGCTTCTACGACTTAAATTTTGTGCAGTGTTTCAGTTTCTTCAACTAATGAAAAGGAGCCTTGAACCTTTCTACATAATAATTCAGTCCTTTGTTAAAAAGTTGCTAGATTCCTGGCATGTAGGTCCTAATAGGGAGGCATCACGGTCACACGGGAGATACTTATGTGTTTGAAATAAGGAGCCTAACTTCCAGACCCTGCCTGAACTTCAATCTCAGACCCTGGCTGGTAGAGAGAATGCGGCAATTCCCTCCATGAAAGTGGGCACTTTCATTTGTAGAACTTGGATGATTCTGAGTTTCATAAAGCTCACTCTAGGAACAGCACAGGCAATGCTTCGAGTCACAACTAAAAGAAAAGCTAGTTATAAAGCTAGAGTAGTAATGCAAATGAGAAGGGGTGGGTCTGAACTCAGGCAGACTGCATGGAAATAGAGCGTAGGGGCTAAACTGTACCAATAATTAGAACCAGCTAGATGCGGGTGGCCAGGGAGAAGGGGAGACTAGGATGGCATCCACTTATTAGATGGTACCACTGGCAAGCAGGAGGTGCAGGGTGGGGAAAGAGCATGCTCATGGATGTATTCACCTTGATGAGTCCAGAGAGATATAGAGTTCGAGCTTAGAATATAGGTCTAGAGTTTAGGTGAGAAATGGGCACAGCCTATTACATTTTAGAGTCACTGTTTCAGTGCAAGTGATTTCTTTGGCTCATCATCCATTCAGCAACCACTGAATGAGTATTCATTATGTGCCAAGCACTTACTCCAGAGCTGGGCTAGAGCAAAACAAAAACCCCTGCCTTGATGAGCTCACAGCCCAGGGACAGAAGATGTATTTAGGAGATAGAAAGCAAAAACTACCATTTTTGTGAGTTTATTCTACGTATCAGCATTGTGGAAAAATAGTTTTTTTAATCATTTAATTCTACAGGTTGTTGTTCAGGATAGAATAAGAATCATAGCTTCTAATTTACAGATAAGAAAATAGAGCCTCTAAAGACCTAAATGACTTTCTTCAAGTCCTGGAACTGATAAGTAGTAGCAGGGTTCAGTTTCAAACCTAGGTTTTTGTTTGTCTGTTTGTTTTTATTGTAAAGCACATAGTCCTTACACTGTGTAGAAGGAAAAGAGAGGAGCCTTAAGGAAGAACACAGCTAAGGCTACAATTTAAGGGAGGCCAAGAGAGGATGAGCCCAGGAAAGATCAGGAAACTTGAAAGAGAATGTAGGAAAGATCAGGAAACTTGAAAGAGAACTAAGCTAGAAACCAGTAGAAGGAAGAGACTGAGGAAGTTTAGGGAGCAGGAAGCTGAAACAATGCCCAGGGTCAAATGTTCCCAGTGGGGTCAGGTCACACCCCCTGCAGGGTGCCCACTGGAGTCAAGGCAGAGCTTTTTGGAAGTCAACAGCAAGAGCAAAGAGCGCCAGGCACTGGAGGACTGACGGGGGATTAGAGAGTGGCAACAGTGACCAAAAGAATAGAACTATTTTAATTGGAGAGGAATTGGAAATAAAAGTATCTTTATAGCAATATTGGCCCATAGTAACAGGAGGAATTACAGTCAAGATGATATTTTAATTGGAATAATCCTACTCTATAAAGTTGCAGGGAGATTTCAGATTGCTCTTTTTAAAAATTTTCAGTTATCATTAACTTTTGTAACAGTTTTTTTTTTGTCCTCCCCCAAAATAATGCCTTGAATAAAGATTGTTCACTTCTTACAATGTTTTATTTGAGGAAACAGTGTAAACACTTGTAAAAATTAAGTGTAGTTCACTTTCATTTCTGATTTGGCCTTTCAACAAGATACATAAGATCACAACTTGGAATGAAAACTAACGCTCGAGCCACACCACATAGTTGAGGCAAAAGTCATGAATATCCCACTGCCGCAGTGACAAATGTTATAATCAAAAGTTGAGGTTCGCCCTGGCTGGTGTAGCTCAGTGGATTGAGTGCGGGCTGTGAACCAAGGGGTTGCCGGTTCAATTCCCAGTCAGGGCACATGCGTGGGTTGCGGGCCAGGTCCCCAGTATGGGGCACATGAGAGGCAACCACACATTGACGTTTCTCTCTCTCTCTCTCTCTCCTTCTCTTCTCCTCTCTCTAAAAATGAATAAAATCTTAAAAAAAAATAGTTGAGGTTCTCTGTGGAAAATACGCAAAACTAATGAATCTAAGAACTGCTAAGCATTATCATATTAAAAAATGATGTGTTTGATTCAAACCACGATTTGCCTAGGAGCCTAAGATGCTGAGCAAAATAAGATTGAAAACCATAATTTCTGGCAGGAGAAACCAGATCACAAGGGCTACATGAGGAGACTGGCCCCCAGCCTGGACTTTGATGAGCACTTGAAGATGTCACCTTGATCTTCATCAGTTTATTCATTGTTGTTGAAAATTTACAGTTACTTAATTTATCCATGTCTTGGAAAAATGGGAAAAATAAAACAGGACAACATCACAGTAATAACAATCAGCTTGATCTTTGTGGGGTTTTTTTCTTACTTTTCTTTTGAAAAAGCATTAAGGATCATTAAATGGCACATCTATTATTTTAGGTTACATTATTAAAGAGTACTACAAATTTTATAAATTAGTATTCATTTTATAAATACCTTGTCAAAAATGTTGTACCCCAAAATGGATATATTAGTTACAATATATGCGAGAACAGCAAAAGGTGAGATAGGAAAGTGCTAATTTAATTTATGTTAATACTTCTCTGGTAAGTGTGGAACCAGATGGCAAAGCTAGCAAACAATGGAGGAGCTATTAAAATCAGGTATTTTTCAATAAATATTTGCGCTGCAAAGCTCTGTATTTGTAGCACTGGTGGAAAAGATTATCCTTTCCTAGGCATGTTATCCACAAGGCTGGTGGCAAAGCTCCCAGGGTATGTTTCCAATGATCTCCATGCCCTGCAGCCACACCCCACAGGGTGGTGGCCACCTCCTTCTTCAGCTCGTTGACTTGAGTTGTGCGCAGAGAGGACAATGTCTATCATATGGCAGCTTGTCAAATGATAACTCGTGGTTGTGACACGTGCTTAATAGGCTAAGGTCACACAGTTACTACTTAAACAACAAAAAAATGCAAAGCTTGTTTTAAATAATGATCTTACAGGGGTGAAAACTAGTAAATAATCTAGCCATCATATCAATGTTACTTCTATAACAATGTTACTCCTATTGTAGTGAATGATTATAAAAGTCTATATATTAAGCTTTTTAAATATCAGAACATTTGGAAGTAGGTAATCCCAATCCATCCCATTTAATGATCTCTCTCTCTCTCCCCCTCCCCTTTTTAAATTTACCTCTTAAGTACCTTATTCATACTGTGTTGTTAATGACTGAAAAGTCCATCTTCACCTGGTGAAATTAATTTTTTCTTGTCTGTTCTCTCAGAGCACTTTGTCCCCGTCTCTTGTGGTAGCGGCTTTGGCAAGCCCCCACACCACTCTTCATAGGACAAACCACTCCTTCCCTAGCTGCTGCAAGTGCTATTGCCAATTGTTTACAGCGGCCACTGGGAGTCAAGTCTTCTGGAAATGCCTGGGAACAGACACTCAGTGGTTGAGGGAGAGGGAGGAGGGAGGTGGACAAGTCGATGACTAACTTTTCTGGAGCACAAAGGACCAAACCCTTTCTTCGACTCCATGGAGATTCCTTATTCCAGAACCCGTTCCCACCCCAACAGATGGGCTGTCCTTCCCCTGTCCCATTCTCAGCTTCCCTCACTCCCTCATCCATAGCATCTGGAGGGAGCCTTTCTCTATAGCACTTGCACTATAATCCCATCTCAGCCTCTGCTTCCAGAGAACCAGACTTAAGGCTCCTCTGTTAAAGCCCTTGCCACTTTGTAACTTGTATAGTTCTGTAAGTTACTGCTGAATGAATAATTATTTCACTATATTCCTCATCTGCTGGAGTACTTTAACAGGTATAATGCCATGATAAAGACATGAAAATATGAATAGAGCTTTTTGATATTGGAGCTGATTCCTTTGCACATCAGAAGCCATTATTAAGTCATGGTCATGGGCTGGCACCTACTTTGTCTTAATCCACTCCAAATGCCCCAGATACTTTTCACACTTCTTCCAAGTTTCCCTAAATAATTATCTGAGCCAAGAACTTAAAACTGCTAAACAATATAGGTTAACAATTTTTAACCCTTCAAAGTCAAATCACCTATTGTGTTTCTCTGTATCCAAACATCTATATTTAGTGTTTCCTCAAAAGAGGGGGGTTTAACAAAGTCATTCTGTGTGTGGTGTTAGGACCCATTATGAAATGAATTCAAATTCCAGCTCAGGTCTTGGGAAAAATATACATATAAACAGTTTCCTCATCTATAAAATGAGAAAAACAATAACATACTAATTTAGAAGGATGTGTGTGTGTGTGTGTGTGTGTGTGTGGATTAACCATTAATACAGGTGTATTGCTTTCATTAAAGCTGGACATAGAGTAGCATTTAACAAATTTTAGTTATTTTTATTTTAAAATTTCTCAATGTACTTTATGATAGAAAATTCTAGATAAAACCAGTCACTGTTTCCTAGAGGTTTACATATCAGCCTGGAAGTCAGGGGGACAATTGGAAGAGTGGATGGAATGGACCCCAGGTTTACCACCAGTACTTTAGAAAGCATCAGTGTCTCATGACCCTTCACTTTCAGGGAATCAGCAATGACATCAGGCACAGAAGAGGTAAGTTACAGGGCAAAACGCATCCTAGGACTCACCCCTCCTGTCACAGGAGGGTAAAGATCCAGAGAGATACTAAGTATTTCAACTGGGGATATCAACATTCTCCTTTGACTTAAACACATAAAAATGACCTTTTAACCTTCCAATACTTATGACTTAGACTGACATGGAAAATAAAAACAGAGAAAAGTCTTCTGCAAGTTCTTACATTCCTTCAGAGTAGAGACCACATCATATATATTTTAGGAAACTTTTCCACAGTGATAGACATATTTCTGATGGACTCAACTGAAGCAAATCTGATCTGTAAACCAGTAGAAAACAGGTTGTGTTTCAAAGTAAAAAAAGAAGATAGGATAAAGGAGAAACATAGAAATCCACAACAAAGGAAATATCAAAGACAAGGCCAATTTCACAGCAATGGCGACAACATGAACCTTGGACAATCATAAGAACAAAGGTTTCTCTCATGTCAAAGTCTTGGTAATTTTATATGTTTATACCTTACCATATTATTACTTTTATTTGCAAAATATTGTGCATCTCATACACTTATGAAGGAAGGCCTCATGAGTCTGATCTAAAGAAGAGACCATGTAGATCTATGTCTATTAAGAGAGATGTAAAGTTCCTCAACAAAATGTTAGCAAACTTAATTCAACAACCATAAAAGGATTATACACCAATATCAAGTGGGATTTATTCCATGCATGCAAGGATGGTTCAACATCCACCAATCAATCGTTAAAACATAGTCTACATTAACAAAATGAGGGATAAAAATCACATGATCAACTCAAAAGATGCATAAAAAGCATTTGACAAAATTCAACATCCTTACATAATGAAAAAAATCTCAACATGCTGGGTACAGAGGAAATGTCCCATAACTTAACAAAGTCCATATATGACAAGCCCACAGATGATATTATATCATTTATATAAAACCCTAAAGACTCCACCAAAAACTGTTAGAATTAATAAACAAATTCAGGAAATTTTCCGGATACCAACTCAATATACATATGTCAGTTGTGTTTCTGTAGACTAACAATGAACTATCAGAAAGAGACATTAAGAAAATAATCTCAATTACAATAACATCAAAAAGAATAAAATACTTAGAAATACATTTAACCAAGGAGGTTATAAGATACTGATGAAAGAAATTAAGGAAGACACAAATAAATGGAAAGATATTAAATAGTCAGTAATTGGAAGAATTAATATTGTTAAAATGCCTACACTTAACCAAAAGAATCTACAGATTTAATGTAAGCCCTATCAAAATTCCAGTGGCATTTTTCATAGAAATAGAACAAACAACCCTTAAATTGTATGGAACCACAAATAGTCAAAGCAATGATAGGAAAGAGGACAAAGCTGAAAGCATCATACTTCCTGATTTCAAACTTTATTACATAGATACAGTAATAAAAACAGTATGATATTGGCATAAAACAGACACACAAAACAACGGAACAGATTGGAGAGCCCAGAAATAAGCCCATGTATATAAAGTCAATTATATGTAACAAAGGACACAAGATTATAGAATATGGAAAGAATGGTCTCCTCAATAAATGGTATTGGAAAATTAGACAGCCATATGTGAAAAAAAAAAAACCTCAAAAAATCAACTCCAAATTCATTAACAATGTGAACATTAAGACCTGAAAACATAAGAGCCCTAGAAGAAAATATGAGGTGTAAGCCCCCTGCATCAGTCATGGTGATTTTGTTGTTTGTTTGATGACAATAGCAAAGGCAACGATGCAAAAATAAACGAGTGGGACTCATCAAACGGAAAAGCTTCTGCGTAACAATGTATCCCAGTAACAAAATGAAAAGTCAGCCCCTAGTAGAGGAGAAAAATATTTGCAATCCACGTATCACAAAATACGCAAGCAACTCACACAACTCAGTAGCAAAAAAATTAAAAATAAAATAATAACCTGATTTTGTAAGGCGGAAAGGATCGGAATACACATTTTTCCCCAGGAAGGCATAGGAATGGCCAACAGGCAGGTGAAAAGGTGGTCAACATCATCAGTCATCAGGGAAATGCAAATCCAAACCACAAAGAGACATCACCTCACACCTGTTAGGATATCTGTTATCCAACAGATAAGAGATAACAAATGATAATAAGGGTATGGAAAAAAGAGAACTCTTGTGCTCTGTTGGTGAGAATGTAAACTGTTTGTCAAATGTCAAATGGTATGGAGGTTCCCCCAAAAGTTAAAAACAGAACTACCGTATGATTCAGCAATTCCCATTTCTTGGTATACATCCAAAGGAAGTCACACCATTATCTCAAAGACGTATCTGTACAATCATGTTAATTATATTCACAGTAGCCAAGGTATGGAAACAACCTAAGTGTCCATCAGTGGGGGAAAGAATAAAGAAAATGGGATGCAGGCACACAGTAGGAGGTAATACGTAACTTATTGAGTGAACAAGTAATGTCAAAATCTTTACAGCTATTAAAAAAAATCAGATTAAGAATGACCAACTCTGGAGGATGGAAGCACAGAGAGTGACCAAAACCACTAAGATACAAGCTTGCTCCCTTCATCCCAAATGCACAGTCAGCACCCCTCTGTGTGTGCCCAACACTGGGCTCAGTATTCTGCAGCATTAAAATGATAATGTATGCAGATTCTGGCCTCAGGAAACTTGCAATCCAGTTTGGGGCAATTACAATTTAGTCAGTAGGAAATAATTTAAATATAAAAAGATAATTTGAAAAATCTTCCATCTTAAGTTCTTTTGATAGTTTTTATTTAGTGAGACAAACTCCAGGAGAATATGTCAATAAATTCTATTTTACCTTCATGAAGAAGAATATTGGCTTATATTATAAAGGCATATAAAAATAGCTTAATTTCATGGTTGAGATTCCAAAGCATTTGGAGCATCTGCAAAATCTTTCAACTCATAGCTTCTTTCCTGTTCTTAATACTCCCTTCTACACTGTGATGGCAGAAAGGACAGCAGTTGTCGATAGACCTCTCATAAGTCACGACCCTTAAATGCTGGTGACACTACCTCAGCTCATTCAAGTTCAAAAATCTCCTATCTGCACATATTCACTTAATATATTCTCATTTGTACATTTATGTAGTAAAATCCGCACCATAAAATATATAGAAAGTACAATGGGCTGGAAGCAATACCTTCTAGTATTCTTAATACCCTAGGAATAGCTTGACCTTGGTATGCTCAGATTCCCCAAAGTCTTAAAATTATACAATGTGAATTGTGGCATTTAATTTATTTTATTCTATATGCTTTAAAATGCAGCCATTGATTTTTTAAAGCCTTTGGGCAATATACAATAGCAGATTTCATAAACTACAGGGTAAAAATGACAAAGTCATAACAACAAATGTCAAGCTGGCAATTACCCATCGCAAACAATTCTTTGCCTTCCCAAGTCAGATATTATAAATGTGTCTCTTTTGTGGGGTAAGGAGAGGGAGAGAGGGACATGGGGGCGGGGAGAGAGAGAGGGAGAAAGAGAGAGAGAGTTTTTAAACTTCCCAACTCTCCTAATGGCCCTCTAAAGATGACCAATAAGACATGTTGACAATACTCAGGATATGAATGCAAATATCTACAGAGGCTAAAGTACTAAGGGTCTGTAACATACAAGATCTATTAACAGTTCCTGCAGAAATATTTGAGATTGGCTCTGGGCATCCTTCAAAAGCACATTAGATGGGGAGATAAAAGGTCTAGACATACCTTCCTTAGGTGTTGGCTAAATGACATTGATCATATCACTTAACCTCTAGGAGGCTCAGTTTTCTCATCTCATTTGTGAAACAAGGTGATTGGGCTAGATGTACAAAAGGCACATATTAACATATCAGATACATGGTAAATGTTCATTAAATCATAGTTTTGTTTAAATTATTGTTGTTTAATTTATTGTTTTTACTTCATCTAAATTTTTCTGGAGTAATAAAATGGCAATTATAACTGAAATGGAAAATCACTTTTGTCATAGTGTTGAGGTCTCTTATGGGTAGGTTTTGGTATAGGACTTAGAACCTGGACCAATTCTCCCCTCAGTGCGAAGTACTCCATTTCAGACTCCTACAAAATAAGGGGCAATTTTGACTTAGCAATTCATATTTGCAGGTATACAAAATTATTGAAATGGTTCTGGCATCCACAAATTAAAATGTATTCTGACACTCATGTCAATCAGAAAGTAAAGGAAGGAAGGGAGGGAAGGGAGGGAGGGAGAAAGACTACATTTGACTTATCCATTATTTACATAGTTTTAAATAGGTAGGCCTCTTTAATTTCAGATTGAGTAAAAAACATGTTACAAGAATGGGAAATACAATGACTTCTCAAAAAAGGAATCACATTTTTATAACAATTCCCCGATGTTAGCCTCTGAAACACATAATTTACTTTAAGGGATAGATAGACTAAGTAAATAGACGTGTGTAGATGTATGCATGTTTCTAAAATGTAATACTCTTTTAAATGCCAATAATAAAAATAACTGACAGTGCCAAACAACATAATCTAATGACAAAGCATCAGAAATCTAATATATGGTTCTGCTTTAAAAATATTGATTAAAATATTTCAAGTAGAAAAAATTAATGAGGGCAGCTGTAGAATATAGTAATATAGTGGTTGCAAACTTGGGCTCTGGAGGCACACTGCTCAGGTGTGCATGCCGGCTCCACAATGTACGTTAGGTGAATGACTAACCTCACTTTACTCGAGTGCAAAAAAATAGTACATCCCTACTAGGACCGTTGTGAGAATTGAGTGAACACATGTAATGCACCTAAAGCAAAGTCTGGCTCAGTAAATGTTAGCTTTTACTTTGCTATTATAACCTGAAAAAAATTGTTTTAATGCCTTGCTCTTAGCAAATATCACAGAAAAGGTTAAGTTCATTGCCACATAGAAAAAGATTGTGACATCTATAGGTAGAAACTATATTATAAAAGATGAGGAAAATGTGACTCCCCAAGAAAACTACAGAGTAGTTAATATTACACTAAACAGGAAAGTAAGCAGTGTCAAGTCTCAGGCTTATTATGACTACTTTACAGTGTTTTGAAATAAGGCCAAAGAGTTCAGTGACAGAATTTTACGAGTAGTTTAGAAACCAGAAATCAGAATTGTTAGGATTATCCTGACATCCATCTGGAGATGGCCCTTGTTGCCCCCATTCCCTCACAGATGCCAGCCATGGGGCTCGGCTTGGGTGCACATCTCCCCTTCAGAGAAGCTCCTTTGAAATAGCATAGAGAAGAGTCCTTATTCCTAGAAAACCGCCTGAGACTGAGAGAGTGCTCCTCATTAACAATGGTGGTGGTAGTGGTAGTTAGAGTAGCCCTTACTCTGTGCCTGCCACTTTACTAAGTTCTTTGACATATTAACTCAAGAAATATGATCACTCACTAAGAGAAAATGTTGGAAAGAAACGCTGGGAACCAGGGAGGAATAATAAAAGCTAGACAATGCTATGTTTTGGATTGGCCAAAAAGTTCATTTCGGTTTTTTCCGTAAGATAGCTCTAGTGATACTTAGTTGTCTTTAACTTCATTCCAAACAATTTTGTTAGATTGTATTGTGAGAGTTGCCATATTAGTGTGCATTAAAAAAAAAACACATCAAAATTGGAGAATTTTTGTATACCTATTTTAATATTGAAGATGGAAGGAAATATGTAACATTTTTGGCATATTATGCTTTATTATTTCAAGAAACGTAAAAACACAACTGAAAGGCCAAAAAAGAAAAAAAATTGTGCAGTGTAAGGAGGAGGTACTGAGACCGATCAGATGTGTCGAAAGTGGTTTGTGAAGTTTTGTGCTGGAGACTTCTGGCTGAACGATGCCCTACAGTTGAGTGGACCAGTTGAAGTTGAGAGTGATCCAATTGAGACATTGAGAACAATCAAGGTTATAGCACGTGGGAGGCAGGTGATGTCCTCAAAATATCCAAATCAATAAAGTTACTGGTGAAAATGAAAAATGTGTGTTTTATTTTACAGAAAAAAATATGGATTTTTTGGCCAACCCAATACTATAATTAGAAGCCTTAGATTTTGGGCCTATGAGGCACTCCCTAAAAAAGGAGAGCAGAAAGTCCTGAGGAAGAGAGGAGGCACAGGGCAGGCCACTGTTGGGGCTGAAGGCTGGTAAATGAGGGTAAGAAAATGAACGTTTATTGAGCAGCTTCTGTCAATCATCCTTCTTGTATGAAAGGAGTGTGCTAAAAGAAAGGAGATAAAGACGGCAGCCAGTAAAGACAAATCACACAAATTTGTATCTATTTCCCAAATAACCTATTATCCTTCCACACACTGACTCTTCTAAATAAATCTGTCTCTTCTAGTAAAATCTCTTCTAGTTAAATCATACGTGTGTATGTGTTTGTGTATATATAGACCATAAATAGTTCAAATACCATCATAGTATATAATGTTAAATGGGAGTATTCTGGTTATCATTTTTTTCCTTTTTAAGTATTTTTTTATTGATTATGCTATTACAATTTTCCCAATTTTTCCCTCTTTATCCCCCCTCCACCCTGCCCCCCAACCCTCCAGCATCCCCCCCTTAGTTCATGTCCATGGGTTGTACATATAAGTTCTTTGAGTCCTCTGTTCCTATACCATTTTTTATCTCCCCCCATCTATTTTATGCCTACTAATTATGCTTCTTCTTCCCTGTACCTTTCTCCCTCCTATTCCTCCCTTCCCTCTCCCCACTGGAATCCGTCCATGTGATGTCCATTTCTCTGATTCTGTTCCTGTTCTGGTTGTTTGCTTAGTTTTTGTTTTCATTGTTTTTCTTTTCTTGTGGGTTCATTTGTTGATAGTTGTGAGTTTGTTGTCATTTTACTGTACCTAGTTTTGATCTTCTTTTTCTTAGATAAGTCACTTTAACATTTCATATAAAAAGGGCTTGGTGATGATGAACTCCCTTAACTTGACCTTATTTGGGAAGCACTTTATCTGCCCTTCCATTTTAAATGAAAGCTTTGCTGGATAGAGTAATCTTGGATGTAGGTCCTTGCCTTCCATGACTTGGAATACTTCTTTCCAGCCCCTTCTTGCCTGCAAGGTTTCTTTTGAGAAATCAGCTGACAGTCTTATGGGCACTCCTTGTAGGTAACTCTCTCCTTTCCTCCTGCTTCTTTTAGGATTTTCTCT
>VMDR010018887.1:0-18795 GCA_007922815.1 Macrotus californicus
AGTTTTCTGAGGAAATTCCATACTGTTTTCCACAGTGGCTGCACCAGTCTGCATTCCCACCAACAGTGCACTAGGGTTCCCTTTTCTCCACATCCTCTCCAACACTTGTCTGTTGATTTGTTTATGATGGCCATTCTGACTGGTGTCAGGTGGTATCTCATGGTGGTTTTAATTTGCATCTCTCTGATGGCTAGTGATGTTTCATATGTCTCTGTGCCCTCTGTATATCCTCCTTGGAAGTGTCTGTTCAAGTCTTTTGCCCATTTTTTAATTGGGTTATTGGTCTTCCTGGAATGGAGTTGTGTGAGTTCTTAGCTAAGTGAAATAAGCCAGGCGATGAGGGAGAAATACAACATGATCTCACCTTTAACTGGAACATAATCAACAAAAGAAAACAGCAAACAAAATACAACCAGAGACATTGAAATTAAGAACAATCTAACAATGGCCAGAGGGGAAGGGGGAGGGAACAGGGCGGGAAAGGGTTTCCAGGAAACACTATGGAGGACACATGGACATAACCAAGGGGGAGGGTGGGAGCAGGGGAGGGGGGTGGGATTGCCTGGGGTGGGGGGATTGGTGGGGGGAAAATTCAGACAACTGTAAATGAACAACAATAAAGTAATTAAAAAAAAAAAGAAGAAGAAAAGGAGATTAGGACCCAGACACACAGAGGAATGACCCTGTGAAGACACAGAGAGAAGGGGCCATTTACAAGCAAAGGACACTAGAGAAGAAACCAATTCTGCCAACACCTTGACCTTGGAGCTCTTGTCTTGAGAACCATGAGGAAATAAATTTCTGTTGTTTAAGCCATCCAATTTGTGGCATTGTGTTGTGGCAGCCAGCAAACTAATACAGGACACTGCATAGTTTACAGAATTGAAGGGAGAGTTACAGGAACCAGTCAAAGCCAGTTACCTCAAGAACTCCACATATGCTAGATACACACACGGACACACACATATACAATCTCTCTCTCTCCCCCTCATCCGTGTTTGACTTCATTCTCTCTATTTCACATGGGCTTTCTCTGTGTGCAGGGGAAACATGGCTTTCAGCTCTGCTTTTCTCTCTTAGCATCAGAATATTTAAAAATGACAAGGATGGGCTCAATTGGCCCATGTTCAACCCTAGTCCAATCAGTTAATTCTCCTCATTTGGTAAGGTGTCTCCCACACCCTTGCTTGGCCTGTGTCGCTAAGTTTGGAGCATCTTCTGGTTCCTTTTTCCAGAGTGCAAACTTGGCTTCTGCTGGGGTGGAAGAAAGTCATTTGGCTGCTGAGAGAAGGGAAAGAAATCTGCTCCTTCACAAAACTTTCTGGAGCCTGTGTTTGCAGCCCTGCCTCTATGGTCTTTCAGAAGAATCCGTGCCTCCAAGCCAATGGCTTTTCCTGGGTGCTGTGCCATGGACTGGCTTCCTCCTTCATTTCCCATCTGTACATACTCGGGTTTTAGTTTCTCAGCTTTGCTGGGTTAGTTTCCACTCATCCAGCCCCTGACCATGTTCCAAAAATAAGCTGACATTGACTTTTTACCCATTCTCTCTCTTTGTGGCCTTGGCCTTTTGGATTCTTTGATGTCAGTTTGGTGGCGTTTTGGAAAGGATCAAAGAACAGTGCATGTTTTTAAACGGCAATGTTTAACCAGAAGTCTATTCTGGGGATTTTCAAATAATCCTTGGCGAACGTGCCACAGGGGCTGCCTTCTGCTTGGTAGTGGTGTTGGGTGCAGGGCCTCGGAGAACACAAGTGGAAGAGAAGCATGCCAGGCTCTGGCCCTCGGCCTAAGATCAAGCAGATATTGGGCTGATAAAATTTCGTTTGAACAAAAAACCTTACCTAAAAATAGAAAACCTTAAAAACCACTGTATAATGCCAGGCCATGTTCTACATAAGTTATAGTATTGTGTATATACAGTTTTTTATTCTGATTTATCTATTTATTTTACCTTAGATTGCATTATAAACATGTTTTCATATTTTGGTAGCTATTTCATAATCAGTTTCTTAACCCTGAGCCTGGTACATGATAGGTCCTTATTAAATAGTGATTGAATGAATTATAACATTTAATAGCTGCTCTTTCTAATATTTTGTTATTATAGTAATAACTTTTGTTGAATTCATGCATTCATTCACTCAACACACATTTATTAAACACCTGCCACAGGCCACA
Organism: Macrotus californicus; assembly: GCA_007922815.1. Lineage (NCBI taxonomy): Eukaryota > Metazoa > Chordata > Mammalia > Chiroptera > Phyllostomidae > Macrotus > Macrotus californicus. The sequence goes on from VMDR010018887.1 coordinate 2,179, forward strand.
CACTGGTGGATGGCTCTGGGACTATGACAATGAATAAGATAGACGTAGTCTTTTCCACACAGAGCTGACAACTGACATCACAAGGGTATCAGACAAGTGAGTTGACAGTCACAACACAGAGGTATAAAATCTATGGGCAAGCTGAATGACACTGAAGATAGAGGACGCAGAACAAGAAAGCAAAAAGCAGACTGTGAGGGGCCCTCGCATAGGAATGTAATCAGATGGGTCCACCAGGGGAGTGGGCTCTGAGAGGAGCATGCCAGCTCGGTGCGTACAACAAAGAGAAGGACAAGCAGGAACACCTACAATAACCAGATTTTACACCAATGGCACTTTACAAGAAAATCCCAAATGAAATAATCCATTCATAGAAGACCATAGAAAATTAGTTCAAATGGAACACAAAATAATTATCCTTAGTGTTAAATATATATTTAACCACTTAATCATCCATTCCTAAAGATATCTCTTATATTTCTTTGCACAATAAAAATTTCTATTCCAAATTGATATTTAACATAATATTCAAATGGAAAATATATTCATGCATACAGTAAAACCTTCTAGAATAAAAATAATTATAAAAAATAAAAGCTCTAGGAGACAAAAAGGACTATGATAGTACATAGTAGGGGCCCCTAACCTTCCCAAAGTCTGGGAAGACTCCCTGACGGGGGGAAAAAAAGAGGGAAACTGTAAAAATAAATAAACAGGAAATGACAAAAGCAGAAGGGAAGACACATGCTCCAAGCTTAGGAAGCAGCTGGTGCTCAGGCTGGGCACAGCGGAGGCTGCAGCACATTCCAGGACCTGGAAGAGGCTCAGGACAACTGGAGGGTGGAGTGTAATGAGGGAGAATCCAGAGATGAGCTGGAGAAACAGGCAGGAGCGGGGAATGAAAGGTTTTACTGACCGCACATTTGGCTTGTATCCTGAGGGCAATGGGAATAGATAATCTTAGGATCAAACCCAGTTGTCTTTTCAGGGCCAGATCTGTGGATCCTATAGGGCCTGTGAGCTGTGATGAGTCTGCAACCCATCCCCAAGAGTGGTGGAGACCACTGCAGGGCTTCAGTAAGGGGGCAATATTGCATTTCAACAAAACTAAAACAAAATGTCAAGGAACAGGCAAGTAGAAGCAATAAGCTTTGGTGGCTGGGTGTGGGAAGTAAAGGAAAGGAAAGGTTCTATGATGATACAGGACTTCTGGCTTAGGCAATGCATGTGTTGTGGTCCTATTTATTAGACAGAGACAGTAGGATGATGGTAGCCAGTGAGTCCAGTCGGACACATTGGCATCGAGGTACGTGAGAGATAACAAGTGGAGTTGTCTGTAAAATAAGAGGAAATGTAGTTCAGAAGCACAGAGGGCTGGGCTGCAGACAAAGATCCTCAGCACGAAAGTGGTAGGGAATGAGAAACTGAAGAGGAGCGGTAAGATCCTTCAGGGAAAAAGGGAAAGGGAAGGGAGGAGGCCTGTGGTTAGATGCCCAAGGGAGACTGACGGTTAAGGATGGGCACAGGCAGATGGGACGCTAAGGAGATGAGAGATGTTGGATGAAATCCCGGGAAGTGCCGGCAGTGGAAGCCAAGAAAAGACAGTGAAGGAGGAACAGTCAGTGTGTCAATGTGATATAGACGGCAAAGTGGCAGCAAGGGTGTCACATGTGTGCTTGATAAGTTCCAAATTCTGATGGGACAAGAGCCAGGCTGCAGTAGGTTTAGAAGCATCTGAGTTTCAAAGTATCTAGGCAAGAGTTTGAAGAAGTATTGCAGAAAAGGAGCAGAGAAACAGAAAGAGAGGGCCTCGCTGCAGGGGAAGAAAGCAAGAGACTTGAGCACTTTGTGTGGTACCAACAGCTCCATGATAGCACCAATTTAAAAACAAAATAAAGCAAACAAACAACCCCCTGGTCTACTTACTCCTCAGGGGTCTCCACAGCTTGACTCAACTAGCTCTACTGCCTACTATTCTATCACCATCACCCTGTGCTCTGGTCAAACAAGTGAGTCCTGCTCCCCAAGTGGAATGCACAGTTCATCATCTCCATTCTTTGTTCCTATTGTTTCCTCACTTGAAATGACTGTCACTTCCTCAGGTATGGCTCTACCTACCCATACTGCCCATCTCTGGCTCTTAAGAAGCAACCCCATGACCATCCATCCTGAGAATATCCAGAGCTCATTGCTTGTTCCATTGTCACGCTCTTTCTTATTGTCTGCACCTAAGTTATTTGGGTATTTCTCTTACGCCCCTACTTGGCTGGAAATTCCTTGAAAGCATGGGTTGTAGCTTACTTAGCACTTTGTAAGCTCTCTTTATGCAGTTTCAATAAATATGAATGAATAAAAGTTTCAATGAACTTCATGAAAGTGGTTTTTTTAATGTTATTTTTTACTGATTTTTGGAGAAAGAGAGGAAGGGAGAGAGAAACATCACCTGTTGTTCCACTTTTTTATGCATTCATTGGTTGATTCCTGTATGTGATCTGACCAGGTATTGAACCCACAATCTTGGTGTATCAGGACAATGCTCTAACCAACTGAGCTACCTAGCCAGTGTAGTGTTTTGTTATCATACACAGTTGATGCCCTAGCAAGACGTAACTCTCACTCCAATACTGTTTTGGTCCTCTGCATTTTCATTAAATAGTAGATACTCCCTGGGTATGTACTATGTGCCAGGCATATAGTCTATTTTACATGTAAATCTTATGAAGTGGCTTCAGTTATCATCCCATTTTGTAGATGAGGAAATTGTGGCTCAGAGAGGTTAAGTAACCTGCATAAGGTCACACAGCTAGTGAATGGCAGAACCAAGTCTCCAAATTCAGATGTCTTGGACCTCAGAGCTTATGATCTTATCTAGGACACAATACTGATATTACTGATCTTTTTTTCTGCTTTTGTTGCTGACTTGAAGAATGAAGAAAAATAATTTTAGGAAATGATCTAAAGTGTTCCTTGTTAACAGTTATACAAAAGATTGAAAAATATGCTACTTTAGGAAGCCCTTTCAGATCAGTAGAAAAGTCAATAGATTCTGTCATTTTTCTTTCTTTAAAACTCAGTAATAAGGAAACAACATAAACAATAACAAACTCCAAGAAACAGCAAGGTAGAATACAGTCAATGAAAAAGCAAGTGTGGATGAGAAAGGGGTGCTGTACCCCTTTTTCATAAATTCCTAACTGGGCGGGTCATGGTGGGTTCTCATGTCACAGGCCTATAACTTCATGAGTAAAAGGTTTGAAAGTAGGCTTTGGCCGTTGTTGCTGTGCATCTAGGTCACACACCTTTGAAATAAGTGGGACCACACTCAGCAGAGCACATAATTTCCAATGCATAAAAGAGACTGCAAAACTGTTATTCTCCAGAAAGTGGAGATCTTGCTTCCCAACAGTTGTTTAACAGTTTTGTCTCAAATAAACACAAAAATTCTCTACAGGTTCGGACATTCCTTACATCCAAACATTTACTGGGTATAGTTTACAGCATTCTGAAGAAGCCCACCCAGGACTACCCTGCAGACCTGTATCCAGCGCTAGATACTAGCAGGGACCCACTGTGTTCCCCTGGCTCCCCACCTCACAGTGAGTAAACTTGGGTAAGTTTCCTCTTGAAACCCAAGACTCCCAGCATCAGGTCCTCAATTTATCTGGGCTGCTCTTAGAAAATCCTTAAGGTAGATAATGGTTGAGATAACCCAGGGAAAGGAAGAAAAATGGGTTGCTGCTTTTGATTTTGGCTTTTTAGTAGGATTGCTTACTGAGAGTCTAAACAAAGTCTTTCCTACTTAAATGAGAGACTGAACTCTCTTTAGCTCCAAAAGAGAAAGGACACTTGCTTCCCCAACCCAAATAGCCAATGGGGTGATGACAGTTGTTCAGGTCCCTGAATCTGAAGTGGTAGAGATGGGCGCCATGTAGTATCCACTGTGGAAATGCAGCTGATCCCAGAGAAGCCAGCAGGAGCCCGGAGGAGAAAGGCAGGGCACCCTGGAACGGCTTCATCTTGAGAGAAATGGGCCCATTCCTTGGAAAACCTCATGGTTCTGATGATGTCCAGTACACTCCTGCTGGCCCTCACTCAAGTATTTTTAGGTGACTAAGAATCTTTCCTTTTTCTTTTTTTTTTTTTTGTTTTCAAATATATTTTTATTGTACTAATAGAGAATCACATTCTGCTTAAAATTCCAAAATGCATTTTTAAAAGATAAAAAAAAGGAGACACAGATAAAGACCACCAAGAGGCTCAGAGGTAAGTTACGCTCTCTTGTTAAAGCACTATTAAAAATTATGGGCAGATAGGCATTTACATACAAACAAGAACATTAGAATAATGGAAAGAGCGACAGTCATGTAAATTTCTGAGTGATGGCTTCAAGTTGCTCTGCTAAGTTTGCCTGCAACATTCTTTTTGTTTTAAATGTTCTAAGGAGACTTACCTTTAAATTAAGTCATTCGTAGCCAGACACCGGAGTTATTATTGATTGTCTCTTTGCACGCTAACAGTTAGGCTAAACCTCAGGGTACTGGACACAGGATCAAGACCCAGAGGATCCTCTCCTTTTCCACAAACCAACCTAACCTCGGGATTGTCTGCTGAGCCCCAGAACAAAAACCCTTGTGAAGAAGTTCTACATCTTTTCTCCTTGTGTCCCTTTTGTCCCAGTTCTGGGATTATCCAGATGGCACAGTTGATGACAATGGCAAAGAGGAAGTCATGTTTTCATGACAATGTTTTGTTTGTTTTCATTTGGACTTGGGGGAGGGCGTCCACTACCTGGGATCTACCATGACTCCAGTGGCCCTGTGGGTCTTGGCAGCCATCATCGAGGCAATAAAATGCTGCCCACAGAGGAAAGAAGAAATACTCCTTCTGGGTTTCTAAGTAATGGCTGCTTCTTTTTGCTTTGGTCTTGCTCCAAAACCCTGGGAGGGTTCCCGAATCCTCCTCCTTTCCATCACTCTGGATCGGTATCCGGGGAAGACAGGCCTGAATTGGGATGGGGAGAATGATGCCTGTCTTCTCCTAAACAGAGGCCCTGGTCGTCTTTATAGCAGAGCCTGAAATTCTAGGTCACTGATGGGTGCTGATTGTCCTGGAGGCTCCTCTTCTAGGGATCCCATTTAGAAACGCTTGTTTGTGGTCCTGAAGCTGTGTGCTTGAGAGTTCATTTACGAGCCTGGTTATGTCTGCAGAAGACCCCAGATGTACCCTTCCCCATGTTGCTGCTCTAGCCAGCACCACCGGTGGCTCTCACCTGCACACTGCACAGAGGAGCCTTATCACTAAAGCACTGCCCTGCAGTGTGCTCGGTGTGCTCCAGTGCTGGTTTCAGTATGGGGCTAGAGAGGTCTCTCCTGATGACAGGTGATTCCTAAGTGTCCAAGGAGGACAAGAGTCCTCTCCTCCCTGCACAGCCTGGGTGTCCTGGATCACTGTGTCCCTCAGTGACTGGACCATAACCACCCTGGGGAAAACCCAAGGGACAATTAAAGTGGAGGAGAGAAGAGGAGGGAACAAACAATTGACTGCTGTGGAGAGGATCCAAGGGAGGGAAATGATGAGAGCTGCTGAGGACAGCCGACAGACAGCTTTGGTTGAGCTGAGGAGACAGGTGAGGCTTGGGATCAGGGCCTTCTGCCAAGGCATCCAGGGGTTCGCTTCGGCTCTGGGCAGGGTGTCCAGTTCTTCGGTTCTGAGCGAGATCTGAATTTGCATTCTGTGATTCCTGTTTGTCTAGCTAATTCTTCCTGGTAGCAATTAATGCCAGGGAATCTGTTATTTTTCAAAGGCTTGAATGTGCATACCCTGTTGTGATGGAGATGTGGATGTCTGCTTCCTCCTGGGTTCCTTTGGGATGCATCCTTGAGCCCAAGCTAGAGGCTCTTCCTGCTGACGGAGCTGCCTTCTTCTGCAGACTCCACAGACCACGATTGGCCCTGCCTCACACATCCTGCTCACTGTCTTTGAAGCCAAATCTGGATTCTGGAATCTGGTACACCAATTCCTTGAGCCAGTCATTCTCTGTTCAAATAACAGAGTAGGGGTTCTGTTGAAACAGTGTTTGCAAAGCCTTGTGACTGGGCTTCAAAACAATTCTCCTCCTTTGAGATCCTTGCTCAATGTGCTGATTTTAGCCATGTTGGAAAAGTCACCTGGATACCCCAGAGTCTAGGTGCAGAGTGGGCAGTGCCTGCCAGGACCATGATCACCAGGCAGAGGAGACTGGCTGACCAGAGGAGTATCTGTGGAGGAGCAACAACAACACAACCCAGCCAGTGGGGTCCAGGAATATCCCGCAGAAGCTGGGAGCTGCTTTTGCCCCTGTGGGGTAGATGAGTGGAATGCAGCAATCGGGGGACCGCTGTCAGGGACAAGCATGGTCAAGTACTGAACCCCCAGAGCAAAACTTCTGGAACCTGTCAGGGTTCACACTGGGGGATGGGCCCTGAGTGCAGCAAGACCCTGCCATGTGAGGCAGGGATCCCTCGAGTAGGGACCGGCACCCTTTCCAAAGGTGGCAGATGGTTGGGTGCCTAACGGAGCGGCAAGAGCAGGAGGCGTCTGTCAATTTAGTGCAGGATAGCAGCTTCTCTGCAGCCCCCCGAGGGGGCGGGCTGCAGGGGCCCCATTCACAAGGTTGCAATGCTGCTGCCTCCACCTGCCAGCCTCTCGGGTCTCAACCCCGGCCCTTGGGCCCCACAGCTGATGGTACTGACGCCTTGGTGCCTAAGAATCTTTGTGCGGTTGCCGGAAGGAAAGCCTCCTCTACGGAGGGAAGCAGTCCTGTAGGGAGAGACAGCACATTTGACTTGTCTGGAAATGCGCACACAAGGATCATGAAAGCCTGCTCAGGCTCTGCAGATCTGAAAATGAACGTGGGAAATTGTGCCTCCCAGGCCGACCGGCCCGAGGACACTCCGCCTCCTCCCGTTAATGCTAACGTGGCCAAGATGATGATCCCTGGATACTTCTAAATCAATCTTTTTGTGAATAAAATTAGAAAAAGCCAGCTATAAAAGTAGGCAGTATAAATGGAAAGCATATTTAATTGGTCTCTTGAAGCTTCAAAAAGATTTAGATACATGGATCAATCTACAGTATCTTTTAGGTGTCAGCCCATTCTTTGAAGTATTAAAAACAAATGTCCCTATTTTAAAACAGGGAAGGTTATTTGAAACTAAATTTGTCAAGGACAGATATAAATTGTAAATGTCTCCAAAACAAAATTTAGATCTGACTGTTCTCTGTTTGTGTCTGGCTGTTTGTGTATGTTGTACGATACATGTGAGATCATTTCTTCCTCAGGGTGGTATTATTACAATCAGTTTAGGAGCATTTGAGATCTTGCTTCCTGGAAACTGTTGTCAGTTTTGGCTCAAATAAACTCTTATAAAAAATAAATAAATAAATAAATAAATTTACAGGCAAGCTTTTTGAAAGATTGGATATTCTAAAATTCTCAGAAATATAGAAAGTAGCTCTAATGCCTTTCAAGTTCACATGCTCTAAGATTAATCCTTAGTAAATAAAACCTGTTTAAGTTTGTTGGTTTAAGTGGAAAAGACATGTCTTTTGAGTTATTGATATTAAATATAATATTCATATTTTATCAGAGTTTCACAAAAATAAGTTAATGTTAATAATTGACTTCAGTTTTCTGTGAAATATGTTTCTAGAGGTTATAAAACGTGGTCATAGATTTTCCAAGCTAAAAAGTGCTAATTGGTTGCTTCCTAAGTTTGATTACAAATTGAGGTTTTAAACGTTAAAATCTCATATAGGTAGGAATAACTTGGTGGTGACTTAGAAGGACCCCTGGAACACCTCAAAGGACATATAATTTATGTTAAATTGCATGGGAAACATTACAAAATTAGTAATGAAAAATTTGTAGCATATACTGTATGGGTAAACAATGGTTGTAAATTAAACAAATAATGAGGCCTCAGGAAACCCAATACTGCCACTCGGTTTTTCCCTGCTCCCTGGCTCTCCATTTTTGGGGTTTTTCATTCCTTCATGCATCACAGTGCATTTAAAGTGGACTTAAATTAGATGAAAGAACTTATGAGCTGACATGATTGAAAGGAGACATCTTACATTATTGCCAAGTTTTAATAAAATTACTTCCAGAAAATGCCAAGTAGGTAACTGCTTCCTTTCACAGGGAGCTCCCAAGAGACAAAGACTTTAAAGATCACTGACTGCCACCTGGAGATTTTGTTGATTGGAACGAACTTTAAATAAAAGACACTCTCCAACCTCATTGAAAGGGAACTGACTAGGCATCTAACCACTAATGGACGGCCACCCCTGTCTCTAACACTTATGCCTACCCACAAGGGATACCAAAGACTCCTCTAGGATGAGAAGCCACTGACATCAGAGATAGACAGCTATGCGAAGACACAGGCAAGGTATGAGCACTGACAAATTAATGTTGAACTTGGAATCCATTTTGATTGTTTTTGTCCGTCTGCTAATAATATTAATTATAACAATAGTTATACTTGTTATTTAGGTTTCTCTATGTAGTCCAACTCTTTATGAAGATATGTAACTGTTAATCCTCCTTTCATGGCTTATGTGAATGTCATACTAGATGCAAAACACAGAAAAGTGAGACAGACGGCAAAACTCGGATCACGAGAGTCCAGGGATAGACATGGTCCAGGGTTTTATTCACAAAAAAAGGTCACAAAACCTGACTAACTTCCATTTACCTGTCCTTCCCTTTGGGGGAAAACTCAGCCTCAACCCCCATCCCATGGTTATGGTGCTTACCCAACCCCAAAGGTCCACCGCTTCAACAAGACAATGTTAGTACTGAGACTTCCTAAGAATGAGCCTTCCTGGCCCTGTGAGACCACACTATCCGACCAAAAGGCTGCTCATCAATACAACCTTTGGATTGATTTATCACCAAAAGGCAATATTGTGGATGAAAAAGCAGTGCTGTGATAAATCATAAATTCCCAACTGGGCAGATCATGGTGGGCAGTCATGCCCCAGGCCTGTAACTTCTTCAGTGAAAGGTTTTTAAGCAGGCTTTGCCCTTGGTTTCTGTGCATCTAGGTGACACACCTTTGAAATAAGTGTAACCAACCTTAACAGAGCACATAATTTCCAATGCATAAAAGAAACTGCAAAACTGTCATTCTCCAGAGAGTGGAGATCTTGCTTGTGGGCAGTTGCCACCAGGTTTGGCTCAAATAAACTCTTAAAAAATTCTCTACAGGTTGGGTTCTCAGAGCTCCTTCAAGTCATGCAACTTCCCTCCAATCTGATTCTCAGACTTTTCTCAGAGCATGGCCCCCAAACTCCAGTCTTTGCTCCCACCTCAAACAGAGAAACCAAGACGGTCTGCTCCCTCCAAGCCAGGACTTGCCAAAGGGAGAAGAAAAGCAGCAAGAAGCAATTGAACGTATTGATGAAGCGCATGATGAAACAGACAGGCTTAATGAACAAGTCAGTGAGGAGATTTTGAAAGTAGAACAGAAATACAGCAAACTCTGCCAACCATTTTTTCAGATGAGGCCAGAACTGATCACTAAAATCTCAAATTTGGGGGTAACATTTGTCAACCACTCACAAGAGCCTGCACTGCTTGGGGAAGAGGATGAAGAGGTGCCGCATTCTTTGATAAGAGCTGAAGTGACAGAATTTGAAGACAGTCAATCAGGTTACAGAACAGATTTTTATTTTGATGAAAATTCCTCCTTTAAAAATAAAGTTCTCCCCAAAGAACTTCATCTGAATGAGAGTGGCGAGCCATCTTCAGTGTCCACGGAAATCAAATGGAAGTCTGGAAAGGTTGTAATGAAACATTCAAGTCAAACACAAACTAAGGCATGAGGAACCAGAGGGCTTCTTTACGTGGTTTACCAACCACTCCGATGCAGGTGCAGGTGAGTTAGGAGAGGTCATCAAAGATAGGATTTGGCCACATCCATTACAGTGCTACTTGGTTCCTGACACGAATGTTGAAGAAGGGGAAGGAGAAGATGGTCATGAAGAGGAAGAAGGAGGAGAAGGAAGAGGAAGAGGGTTTGAAGGTATTGATGAAAAGCAGGATGAGGATGAAGGTGAAAAAGCTGATGATGATGATGAGGGAGGAGGGAGAGGAAGATGAAGAAGATAATTCATCAAATATTGGTAGATTCCAACCTTCTTTTTAAAATTTTCTCCAGTCCCTGGGAGCAAGTTTCAGTCTCTCTCTCTTTTTCCCTCTTGTGTCCAGTTACCCTGTTTTTGAGGTCTCTTTTCTCTCCTTTATACCATGGTTCTCATCTTATTTGGGGGGAATGTGCCTTGAGAAGAATACAGTGGGGAAAAAAATCTCTACCCCTTTCTGTTCCAAATTCATTTTTATCCCTTCCTATCTCAAAAAAGTCATTATAGAATCAACACCACCATGCTTTGTGGGAAAAGAGAAAAACCTTCTACTCTCTTAGCTCTGCTGGAAGGTGCTAGGACCCCATGTAGTGCACAAAATTTTAACCTTTTGCTATATGTCAGGCTCAGAGATTACACTGTGTCTGTATGTGAATATGGACAGTTGGCATTTACCAACAGGTATCTGTCCACTTTCTCGTGTTTAAAAAAGAGAAAAAACCCTCTGAAAAGGGGGCAGCGATTATAGAAGGCCAGCAAAAAGTGGGTTTGAGATGTCAGGGTGGCTACGTGGGTATTCTGACAGCATGGCTTCTCCTTTGGCATGTTTAATCATGATGTGTAACAGAATTATCCTTAGAATTTAAGATGACTTTTAAAATAAAATTCTCTCCTATTGTTGACTTGAGCCCTGTCACTCAATGGGATCTTATTTGGAATTGACATTTCTCTGTTTGCAATTTTGTTCCTGTTTGTTTTTAAATTTTCTTTTGAAAAACAAAGATGATGCTCAAGTTTAAATGTTAAAAGCATACAAATTGCTTTGTTATAATAAAACTAACCGTGTACACGTACACACAAAATTCTCTGCAGGTTTAGACATTCTTACACTGACACATGAAAATGGAATACCAGGAAGAAGAGGAGCAGCTGGATAGGAGCAACATTCACTTTTCTGGGATTTTATTTGGTAACACTTAATACTCAGTTCTGAATGTTCAGCTCCATGGCATAATTCTAAGAGCCAACTTCTTACAAAAATTATATTTGTCCGTGAGTTTCCTAAGAACACTGTTTCGTGGTGACACAAAATTAGGTGGTTTTAGTTCTTTAAATGCGTGAAATGGCTCTTTGCTTTCAGGATTCTGTTTTCAAGTAGAGGCACATCAGGCAGAGCGACCTGCCACTGCTCGGGAGGACACCCCAGCACCCGGTCCTGGGTGAGGGTCCAGGGGCTGTGTTATGTTTTCTGTTCTTATGAACATGCTGCAATGGACCTTTTCTCATCACTCATTGTTTCCTGACAACGATCATTTAGCAACTCATTTGTTTTTATTTGGGATCCCATTTATAACTATTCATCATAATAAAATTACAGTATAGCCCAATATTTGCTAATGCACTGGCATTCTTACTATTAGGAAAAAATCTATATCTCTGGCATTATAAAGACATTGACTTCCAGAATATTCTGAAAAAAGTCAGAAACATTCAGTAATAATCTCTACTTTGGCCAGGTTCCCAGAACGTCATTGTGCCTGTTTTAGAATGCTCATCTCTTAAACATGAGCGGTTGGGCCACCCTTGTGTGATGCGAGAGGTTTCTCTTTTGGCCTGACTCCCTTTCTTCTCTGACCATCTGTCTTCCGTCAGAAAATGCTGCATGAACAATTTTTACAATAAAAGTGAAATTAAAATGGCTGTGTTTTGAGGGTGCTCCCCACAGACGTCTGGGTCGGGCCTACAGAGAGTCAGCTTCTGTCAGTGCAACTTCATTGCCCTTGGTGAACCCTTTTATTAGATCCACTAGCATTTAGAAGTTTTATAACTGATTTACTATTTAATCCTTTTTACTTAATAAAAAATTTAGAAGTTGGCTAAAATAATTTTGTTAACTAGAGGATTCTGGAGAGGTACTTAGCTTTGGAGGTGCTCGATGGCACATTTGTAGCCACGCAGTAGCTGTGCTGGGTCCTTGGTCCAGGCCCCGGGGTGGTGTGTGGAGGGCACCCCATCCCACACCCAGGTGGTCACGGCAGGAATGAAATGTGCAAGGGCAGTATAGTTCTGGCATCAGAGGACCTGGATCAGATCCCCAAAAACTACTTGGTGACTTTGGGAAATTCTTTAACCCACATGAACCCCTGTTTTCTCATTCATAAAATGGAAAAACTGCTACATCCAAGACAGAATCCATACCAGGTGTCAGAGCAGTGCAAATTCATATATATATACATACATATATATGTATGTATATATATGTGTATATATATGTATATATATATATATATATCATACAATTGTTAACTAGCTATACAGTTACTAACTAGGTGACAAAAAGGTAAAAAGAAGGCACCAAGGCATTACTGCAGTAGCAACTGAGGGGCTGAGGGTTGGCGGGAGAACAGCCCTCCTAACCCCAGGGGTAGAACAGAGAGGAAGAAGTTAGAGGAGGGACCTGGGGTCTCTGAGAATGGGGTGCCAGCGGCCTCAGTGCTGGTGTCTCTGGGCGGGGGGGCACAACGAGGCTGGTCCTGGAAGCGAGGGGAGGACTGCTCACCGGCTTCCGACAGCTGTGGGAAGGCACCGCCCCACTGGGATAGATGGGCCTTGCTAATGGGATGCTCACAGGAACGCCAATCAAATAAAGCCCACAGGGAGGGAGCTAGTCCCTCCTCTCTTCTCCAGTCTTGTAGTGTCCCCCGGGCTTCCCCCTTTGGCAGCTCCCAATGCGGAGTAGTTAGTAAAGCAGAAATGGGTCTCACAGAGTCCCAGACAGAGCCACAAAGCACAGCACAGAAGGGTAGAGTTAAAAGTGGGAGACAAGAACCTGGTAACTGACACAAATGTCATTTACTGAGCACTCACTCCAGACCAGGCCCAATGCCCAGTGCTTCACATGCATTACTTCACTTAATTAACAACTTACTGGAGCATTATGGATGGGTAAGTGAAGAAGCCAAGTCACCTGACTTCTTAACTCCTCTGCTGTATATAGCAAGGCACTGTCTGAGCTGTGCCTCCATAAGCAGACCCTGTCCCTCTCACCTTCCCCTTCCCTCCCTGCCCCAATGTATTCCACAGGCTCAGAGTGTGGTGGTTCCTAGGGAGAGGTGATGACAGTGGAGAGTCAGACAAATTTACAGAGGAGGCGTGGGAAGGAATTGGGCCAATTTTTTGGTTCAGAAGTACATTGTGTGGCCCTGACTAATAAGTAGATGGGAGGAAATAGCAAGAGGGCCACAAGGGAATTCACTTGGCAGGAAGGAAGAGACTGAACTAATGGCTGAGGTCCATGAAGGGAGAATTGGTGCTGGTCACTGACCCGAGAGGGTTGCCGGGGTACAGGCTTCATAGGAAGAGCTGTAAAGCTGGGGAGGAGCTCCCGAGAGAGTTGCGAAGGGAAGAAGCAACCTTCTTTGTGTCCTGAGCTGTCACTATGGCCTGGGCAGAGACCTGCATGGGGGCACTCAGGCCAGAACGCCAGCTCTGGACATCAAGGCTGAACAAAGATTTCGGACTTTAGTGAGAAAAACGTTGGTGAAAAGTGGCATCTTCCTGAATTTTCAAGGTCACAGTGAAAAGCAAGACTTTGCAGCAGTAACAGCATATTTTGGAGCAGCAAGTTGGCATGTCACCGTAAAAGCTCCAGAAAAAGAGCCATTCTATAGAAGGGAGTTTTGAGGTGAGAGCTGCAAGGCTGAGTGAAGGACCAGTCCACATGCCTGGGACTAAGTACCCTGGAGATAGCCCTGAAACGGAGACTTGTGTGCAGGTGATTGGTTCCCTGAGGGGAGTAGTCAGTAAGAACACCTGGAAAGAAGACCCCACAGAGGGAGAGGTTAAACTGCAATGCAGATGCAACTGACTTCTAGTTGATTCCATCCTGAGGGACTGATGTGTTAACTCCCACATAGACCAGCCTCTGGGTGCTGTCCTCAGGGAAGGGTTGAACCTTGTCCTGTGGAAAATTCTTAGACAGATGCTGGTGGAGCACTTTGCAGCCGACACCCCAGCAGGTGGAAGAATGCTTTGATGCTAAAGAAGAGGTCAAGAAGGCCCACCACTATATCCACTGCACGTCCATCAATTTAAAAAATACTTATTGAATAACCACTGTAAGTCATACACTGTGCTAGGCCCTGGACACACAGCAGTGATCAGTACAGACAATTGTGTAGCCTCTAGGCAGAGAGTTCAGTTTATTAAAATTTTCTTTGCCTCAATGACTTATGAACTAAGGATAATAATAGTTCCTAACTCATGGAATTGTTATAAACAGTGAATGTAAAGCCCTTAAAACTCTGCCTGGCACATAGTAAGCTCTCAGTTAGTATTAGATGTTGTTATTATTTATAATGTCTACTCTACAGTGTTTAAGGAATGCCTGGAGGACAGCAGGGCAGTCAACTCAACTGCCACCATCCTTTCCAGGCATGGATTTGCATGAAGAAAGGAGCTCTAATGGAGAAAGAGTGGGAATGCTGGGCCCAGCCCAAGAGCCATAATTAGCTGGCCCTGGAGGAAAGGCATGGTTCTCACTAATCTACCGTGTAGATTGAAGGCCCCCAGGGACCCTTAGTGCAAGAGGACTGCAAGGAAGAGTAAGTAATGACATACCCAAGCTGTCTAAATACAACATCCATGGCCAAATAAGCACAGCCGCTCTCAGAATACGATACCTGCCCAGGGAGCTGCTCTGGGAGAACAGCTGTGGGATACTCAGGCAGTTAACTCAGGCTCAAGTTCATCTGTCCACTTTGGTGCTTCTCAACTATCTGTTCCCTACCTCCTTGTCCATAGGCTCTGAACTCGAACTTGAACAGGGCCCTGCAAGGAATTTCCCTTTGCTCCATGGCTCCCTTCCCTTGGCCTTACAGCCACTAATAGTCACACCCAGCCCCAACTCCTGGCTTACCTGTTGGCTGGGCACACATCACCTGACCCTCATCTGTTCAGAAACAAGGACTGGATGGCAGAAATGGGAGTGAAGGGTACTGTTGGCATGTGGAAAGATAATTTTTAAAAGAGTTTGATCCTTGTTCCAGCCAAGATGGAGGTGTAGGTAGACACAGTGTGCCTCCTCACACAACCAAAAGAAGGACAACAACAAATTTTAAAACAAAAAACAACCAGAATTGACAGAAAATTGAACTGTATGGAAGTCTGACAACCAAGGAATTAAAGAAGAAACATTCATCCAGACCGGTGGGAGGGGCGGAGACGGGGTGGGGTGGGGTGGGGTGTCGGGCTGAGAGGACTTGTGTGGCGGGGCAGCGGCTGCAGACTGGGCCATCCCACACCCTCGTGTGGATAAACTGGAGGAACAGCTGGGGAGCGAGACGGACTCCGCGGCCTGGGGTTCCAGCGCAGGGAAGTGAAGCCTCAGGGCCTCTGATTGTGGGCTCCTGAGGGGGTTGAGGTGGTGGCGGTGGGGAAGACTCCCAGCCTCACGGGAGAGTTCATTGGGGAGACCCACAGGGTCCTGGAACATGCATGGGCCCACCTGCCCGAGAATCAGCACCAGAATCAGCACCAGAGGGGCCCAATTTGATTGTGGGTAGCATGGAAAGTCACTGAAAACCAGCAGAGAGCAGAGCAAGCGCCATTGTTCCCTCTCAGACCCCTCCCCCACAAACAGCGTCACAACGCAGTGACGTGGCTGCCCCGCCCTGGTGAACACCTAAGGCTCCGCCCCTTACTACGTAAAAGGCGCGCCAAGACAACAAAAATGGCCCAAATGAAAGAACAGATCAAAGCTCCAGAAAAAATACAACTAAGTGACAAAGAGATAGCCAACCTATCAGATGCACAGTTCAAAACACTGGTAATCAGGATGCTCACAGACTTGGTTGAATTTGGTCACAAATTAGATGAACAAATGAAGGGTACACTAAGTGCAATGAAGGAAAATGTACAGGGAACCAACAGTGAGGGGAAGAAAAACAGGACTCCAATCAATGGTGTGGACCAGAAGAAAGAAAGAAACATTCAAGCACAACACAATGAAGAAACAAGAATTCAAAAAAATGAGGAGAGGCTTAGGAACCTCTAGGACGTCTTGAAAGGTTCCAACATCCGAATCATGGGAGTACCAGAAGGAGAAGAGGAAGAGAAATTGAAAACTAATTTGAACAAATAATGAAGGAGAACTTCCCTAATTTGGCAAGAAAATAGACTTCCAGGGGGTTCAGGAAGCTCAGAGAGTCCCAAAGAAGTTGGACCCAAGGAGGAACACACCAAGGCACATCATAATTACATTACCCAAGAGGAAAGATAAAGAGAGAATCTTAAAAGCAGTGGGAGAAAAGGAAACAGTAACCTACAAAGGAGTGCCCATCAGACTGTTAGCTGATTTCTCAAAAGAAACCTTACAGGTAAGAAGGGGCTGGAAAGAAGTGTTCCAAGTCATGAAAGGAAAGGACCTACGTCCAAGATGACTCTATCCAGCCAAGCTATCATTTAGAATGGAAGAGCAGATAAAGTGCT
>VMDR010018888.1:0-18796 GCA_007922815.1 Macrotus californicus
GCTATGATGATCAATGTTATAACCATATTTGGCTATTTTGCCAAATATTGTTTCCTTAATAGAAGTCACAAATAATTCAAAAGTAATATATTCTAGAGCTGATACTGGCTATTAGTTTGTTCATATTAGAATAACAAGGAAGAATGGTGCCAAACAATGAGAGGGAACCAGAAGAGACAAATGTAAAATTTAGTTACTGCTCCAGAGTTTGGCACTCCTTTCAAATATTACATAAGATAGTAAGCACTCAGTAGCCATTTACTAAATAACTTTATAAACATTATTGACTAATTCTTAAAATTTTATATGCATAAACATCACTTTATATGTCAAATACTTTAATTGCTCTTCCAGCCATTCATTTTAATTTAGCTTGTATTTAATGCACATCAATTCCAAACATTATGTACAATCTGAAACAGATGTACAGTGTTCGTATATGAAGTAAAAGTGTTCATTCACACACACAGATCTCATATAGCTTGAGGTCTGTTGGATCTGGCTGTTCCTGTGTAGGTTTCTAAAGATGGCACATGTTGGGGGGAGGTAGAGGAGAATACAGGGTGGATAATTGAGGGAGACTTGGCTTGGGGTGATGACAACACAATATACAGATGATATATTATAGGATTGTGCACCTGAAGCCTATATTATTTTATTAACCAATGTCACCCCAATAAATTCAACAAAAACATGAAAAATAAGTAAAAATGGCAAAGATTGGCTTATGACTTAAGAGTACTATGGTCATGCTGAATACTATAATATCTAAGCATCAGTGTGTGAACATGTGAACCAAAGACTTCATGCGGTGTTTATTTTTAAAAAGGCTTTTTTGTAGATCAAGACAGCTGTAAAACTTTTAATTTCCAGAATCAAGTACACTTAGGTTTAGGACCAAGTTCTAACAAACTAAAAACACTGAGTGGTATAGAAAGTGTTCCAAATGTAGCTATTATGATTCATAAAGCTTAAAAAAAATTAGTTACAGAAAGAGCACAAGAGTTATGAATTTAATGCAGCAAGTTTCCAGTCTTCACTTCCCAAATACCTAACAAACATTATTTTGTCTCCTTCATATATTTGCCTCTTAATTTCAGGAATTGTCAAACATGAGTTCAAAACATGAATTTTTAAATTACAAAAGTTATTCAATACATGCAGAAATAAAAAAGCAGTATTTTTAGATTGATATCAATGCACTTCTAATCTTTGGAATCATCTTAGGTTATCCAAGTTAGCTAAATGAATTTGGCCCTCCTATTGAGTGGGAATGTGTGATAGGAAATACCTGTCATTTGATTTTTAGTGTATATGCAAGAATTACTCATGGCTGAATTTGTAGTAGATTCCAATCCATCATTGCTCTGGCACATGTCTATATCAGATGCAATGTCAAATTCAAAGCCCCAAAGGAAAGAGTTAAGTTCCCAAGAAAATAGTGAAAACTTAACAATGGAAAACTTTACATAGAGTATATCCGAATTAAATTAGGGCTGCTGAAATACACAGAGGATTTATAGTAACACCTGGCGGTTCCTTCAAATGTACATATAAATGAATCATAGAAGCTTTTTATTTTACCTAATCATTTTATTGCCTTCTAGATTTAACGAAGCAAAGTGAAAGCTGACTCCATTCCACAGTTCATCCTTTCCCTCGATCCAGGTGAAATTACTCTTATTTTCAAGGTAAAGTTTTAAGTGTCCTCACTTAAAACTTTTGAGCTATGTTTAATCACATCATTTTCAGTGTTGTCTCTCTGTTCTTGCACATGAAACTCCAGCAAATTTAATATTGGCATTCATTACGTAGTCAAACCTTCAGATCTTCTTTAAACCAGTCCAATGTGAGATTCTCAACATTTTCTGCATTGGTAGATTAGTAATTAGTAGATTTGATGAAGACCTGTTTTTTCCTTGCCACATTGGACTTCAAGATGCCATATGAATTGGGCTGTAGCATATCGGTTGGTGAACTGTAGATGTTTCTTGGCCTGAGTCTCTTAAAGGTAGAGATGTAGAAGGGCAAAAAAGACCATAAAGAGACTAGCTGTTAACTGCGGGGCACAACTGTACCTTGTGGTTTCAAGAGGTTCTGGAGTGCTGGTCAAAGGAACGTGCGAATAAATCGGCGCGGGTAGAAGCAACACCAGAAGCAGCAGCCCCAGACTGAGCCTGACCACCAACCCCTTGCCCATGTTGGTTACTGCACCTTGGATTGGACTTGCCACCGCTTGGTGCGATGGAGGATCTTGGGCTCCTGCCTGGTGCAGGAGAGGTAACTAGCAGGGTCTTAAATCAGGAGGCATCACAATGGAAGTGATGTGGCACTACCCGCCCACATGCACTCACCATTGGCCACTCCCAATTAAATAATTTGTTTTCAAAATAAAGTATTTCAGTTGTTTAGAGAGCCTGGTCCCTATCACTTATAAATCTATGTTAAATGTTTCTACTCTTTTTTTCCCAAGTAGCATTATTTATTTTCCTGATTCTTAAAAGTAACTGGTATGTTTGTTGTTGAAAATTGGTAACACTTGCTAGACAACCTCATTCTCTGGACAGCGACCAGCAGGATGAAGAAGCAGGAGAAGGCAACTGAAGAGCCTCCAGGTCCCTGGCCATTCGTTCACCCACAACCCCCATCATCATGGATGCGTCCTTGCCACAATCAGTAAACATCTAGTGCTAAACCTATCTGTGTGGGCAGCACAGCTACTCAGATCTGCTTCCCTGGCCCCTGAGAAGCAGTTTCAGATAAATCTTTGTGGGCATTTCTGGATTGATGGTGGCTTTGAGCCCACAGAAGCTTTTTTTTCAATTTGTGCAGACAAGTGTATTCTGAAAGAGGCCTTTACTATGTCTCTTGATGGTTGTGAAATCCAGGCGAAAGCAATGAGGAAGTTTAGAAAGGAGAATTAGCCAAAATAGGCTACAGTGATATTTAAATCATCCATTTAAAATGAGCTGATTGTGCCCTGGCCCGTGTGGCTCAGTGGACTGAGTGCCGGCCTGTGAATCAAAAGGTCATTGGTTCATATTCCCAGTCTAGGGCAGATGCCTCGGTTGCAGGCCAGGTCCCCAGTAGGGGGCACGTCAAAAGCAACCACACATTGATGTTTCTCTCCCTCTCTTTCTCCCACCCTTTCCCTGTCTAAAAATAAATCAATAAAATCTTAAATAAATAAATAAATAAAATGAGCTGATTGTGTGGGGGCTGGATGGAGGGAACAAAGGGGGAAAATTGGGACAACTGTAATAGCATAAAGAATAAAATATTTTTTTAATAAAATGAGCTGATAATGTTTTGCTAATAAGCAGTGTACATCTTGTACATGCAAAAATGAATTCACCTCTCCCACCTCTTTCTGCAGCTGATGGAAAACTGTTAAGGGAAGCTTGTACAAACAGAACACTTGCTCCTTTCCATCATCTTAGCACCTTGTTTTGCCTCTTCAAATTGTGATGTGCACAAACCTTCTTTTCAGTGCAATGCATCTAAATAAAGCTTTGATACCTGTAACTTAACGGGGGTTGCAATTGTTTAAGAATCACGAATTTATTTTTTATAAGTCTTTGGCTGTTGTCCTTGTGTATCCTGACAGTACCTTGTGTGTCGGCCCATGTCAATCAATACAGGTAATTATCAAAACACCAGACTTCTAAGTTAAATGTTCAGGAATTCAACGTGTAAATAAATGCTGCTTTGGGGATATTGAAAAAGAAAGAAGACTGGAAGCATTTAATTAAGTATGAGGAGAGGTTTTTACCCAGAGATGACCTCTATTGATATCTGGTGTATTTTCATTCAATATTATTATTTGGTATATTTTATACATGTAGTACTTTTGCATCCAGAATTTTTGCTTAACACTTATCATGAGCATTTTCCTCACATGAAAAGCTTAAAAAGCATGAGTTAATTGGCACACTGAATTCTATGTGTGTGCAGTTTTAACTCCACCTTGTTTTGAAGTATTCTTATGTATTTACAGAGAAATTGTAAAGAGAATATACCATGGAGTTAGTTTTGATTGTTTCTAAGTGATGGGGTTTCTATATTTTCCAACTTTTCTACATTGCTTATATATTTCTTCTGGAGGTTAAAGTAGTAGTTTTTTAAGGGATAGGATTAATGGAACTCAAACTAGATTAAAACAGCATGGAAACAGCTTTTTGGAAAAGACTATAGAATATAAACAGTAACAATTAAAGAATACAGACAGGAAGTTCGTGATTAATACCATAGTACTCATTTTGATGGGAACTGATTCTCTGTAAGTGGCTAGACTGAGTAAAAATAATACCTTTCGTTGATGTTTAAAATTGGGGGGTAACCGTTAGTAAAAGATTAGCACAAGTTTTTAAAATCCTTTGGTCTGTATTTTCTTACCTTCTCAAAGAGAAACTTTAAAGTTACTCAATATCCTGTTGTCTTTTATTTTCAGGAATATAATTATTTTCTTAAATTCCAGAATATAAAGACTTACTTTCTCTTCCCTTTTCCTAGGCCACTGCTTCCCGCCTCTTCAGGAATCCAATTCTCTTTTTCAGAATCTTTAGGGGACAGTCTGAAGAATTCTCCAATTCCTTTTTGCCATTTAGGAGTTGGGCGCACACAAACTGGATTCCCTCCTGCATACTTATTTTCAGCTACAAAACATAAACAGATGGAACTAAATAAAAACTAAAAATACAATAGCCATCCCTTAAAGGGAAATAATTTCTTAATATCAAATCTAAAGGGTATTAAATGATATTATTACCATCTTAAAATGTAGAATTGGAAAATGTGACAAAAAAGTATCAATATAATGTATAATAATACTGTTTTATAGTTATTCTTTAGCCTAGAAAAATAGCATTAATAGAAGTTTTACAATTGGAAATTTTTTTTCATATTTTGTCTATAAGCAGAGCTATTTGAATATCCTTATATACTGTCATAATAAAGTTTGACACACTTTTCCTAATATAAGGTAGCACCATGTAGTATAAACTGCCAAATTTTTACTTAATAAGATCATTTAGTTAAAACTCTTATAGAAGGCTAAAAAAGTAGTGTGCAGCAGTGAACATTTCCACATAACTAGGTTCCACTCTTCGAAGCACTTGGCTCCTTTTCAGTTCAGAAGGTAAATCCAACTGGTGATTATTTTAAAACAGTAATATAAAGGAAAAATTGAGGGAAAATTCCTGTCCTTTTTATGAAGTAATGATTAGAATACCAAGAGGAGCAAATTATTACGTTATTACACATATCTTTTGTTTTAAAATGTCACAAACTCTAGCTATTAAAAAAACTGATAAAAATACTTCCATATATACTGTCTGAAATTATATTGCTTATACTTTAAAAAAAATAAAATGGTCTTTAAATAACAGTAATTCTTTGGTTCATAATTTTCTTGCAGGAGGAACCTTATGAGAACGCTTTCACTAATAAAAAGTATATAGCAGCAACAGATCGCTCAGCACAGAACTCAAACTCAGCTCTGCAGATCGGGGTGTGTAACTTTTCCTGAGGCATTCCCTCATCTTTAAAATAAGAATATCACCAATTTCACATAGTTGATTATTGATTGAAAATAGAGATATGTAGCCCAGACTGCTGTGGCTCAGTTGGTTGGGCATTGTCCCGCAAGGTGAAGGGTCACCAGTTTGATTCCCAGTTAGGGCACGTGCCTGGGTTACACCAGGTCCCCAGTGGGGGCACGTGCAAGAGGCAGTCTATTGATGTTTCTCTCACATATCAATGTTTCTCTCTTTCTCTTTTTCCCTCCCTTCCTCTCTCTCTATAAATAAGTGGGCCACACGATGTGCCCCTAACTGGAATTTAGTCTAGTGATACAGGGTATAAGATATTCTCAATAAATTAATGTTTTCAAAAAAATTTTTTTACCTATTATTCCTTTTTTTTATGCTTAGAGGTTAGTATCTTGAGGAGGGAGAGAGGATCTAATTTATTTTCTTCACTTTTAGATGTGATAGCTCTTACATATTTTTTATTTATATATATTTTTTAAATCTTTTTTTTTTAAGATTTTATTTTAGAGGGGGGAAGGGAGAGAGAATGAGAGGGAGAGAAACATCAATGTGTGGTTGCCTCTCATGTGACCCCGACTGGGGACCTGGCCTGCAACCCAGGCATGTGCCCTAACTGGGAATCCAACCAGCGACCCTCTGCCTCACAGACCGATGCTCAATCCACTGAGCTACACCAGCCAGGGCCTATTATTCCTTTTTATCTAAACAGATTGAAATAGGCCCTGGCAGAGTATCTCAGTTGGTTAGAGCATCATCTCCATACACCAAGGTTGCAGGTTTGATCGCTAATCAAGGTACATGCAAGAAGCAACCAGTGAATGCATAAATAAGTGAACAACAAGTCAATGTTTCTCTCTCTCTCAAAAAAATCAAAAAATAAAAAATTAAAGAGCTCGAAACAGTAAATATTTTCTAGTGAAATGTTCAGAATAGAGGGGAGGCTGAATTAACATGAAAACCCATGAAGTCCTTCACAGTGCTTCCCTGTATGTTCTCAAATAGGCCTTGTCGAATGAATCTGCCTTACTGCCCAATTTCCTACGGAAAGGAATGAGGCACCAGATGGCATGGTGTTGTCTCAACCTACCCTTGCACGGGGACAGTGCAAAGCTACTGCCCTAGCAGGGTTTTGATGCCGGGACTCAGAGGCAGCATCCGAGGCTGCGAAGTTGGAGAACACACAGGTACCACACCCTCCTCCCCAAATGCAAGGGAAAAGAAAAACAATGCAGAAATGGAAACAAAACGTTTACACTAAAAAGACAATGTGATTAGTACTGTCAACTACCGCCCTAACTCTTCATTTGCTAAAGGAATGCTTACATAACCTCTTACAAGGAAAAGTCACTCGTCAATGTGAAAAATAAAAACACTGAAGCAGAAAAAATAAGTCTGGAGGTGAATTGTGTTTGTCCCTAACGCCGAGACTCGAGGTTCTTTTCCACGCAAGCCCCACCGCTACACCAGCTCGCCAAGAGGCCGAGGCCCCTCATTGTGTCATCGGGCCAGGAAGAAACTCGAGCACGAGGATGTCAGGAAAATAAATGCCACGGTGAGTCGGGGGCTTGCAGCTAGGAGAAGTGTGGTGCCAGGCCTGACCCCCTTTGGGGAGAGTTCCTCCAGGAGCTGGAAGGGCAGGGCACTCTTTACCTTTCCTCGATGAAGGGGACCTGGAATTAGCAGCAGAAGTGGAGGAACCAAGCACCTTCCTGGGGGCTCGAGAAGCCACCACTGCGGAGAAAGGCAAAGACGGGCGTTCAGAAGGGGACAGCAAGGAGTCTCGGAATTACATTCTCACCACAGTCCCCGACCCAGGCCCTTGGAGAGCCCCGCGATCCAGAACCCTCCCCTGCCCTCTCAGCTTCTTCCTCCTCTTTAAGGGGCCGGGCCGCTGCTTCACTCCACAGTGGGGGACCACCCCCACCTCTTCCGCCCTTGGCGGCGGGCGGTGTCGGGAGCAACCGCTGCCCTCCACTGCCGTGCTGCATTGCCTCACCTTTTCTGTAGGTGCCTGGGACTCTGTCTGCTTTAGTCCGCACCATATTCAAACTGGAGGAGATGAAAGCAACCAAATGGCTTTCTAGCTGAGAGTGTTTCCCTGGACAAAAAAACCCGAAAATGAATCTCCCGCCACAGTTTATAGTGGTCTCTTTCCCGCGCACTCCGCGGACTCTCCCCATTGGTTCCGCGCCTTCTCCCCATTGGTTCTGCGCCGTACCCCGCAACCAATCGCCAGTGTCCAGTGAGCGCAGAGTCAGGGCTAGGCACAGTGCCGACACATCCATCAACCCGCCGAAGCTTGTGATTTGTGCCCCTCCCAGGATGGGCGGTGCTGGGGTGCTTTCATCGGGTGCCCAGTGTGTGGTGCTAAGATTTTGAACTACAGAAATGTGCCTGCTCTGAAAAGAAAACCCAGCAAAAAAAAAAAGAGAATTGTACCGTCCGTTTAAAAGTTACCTCAGGATTAAATCCGTAGTGATTGGCTCCTGGAAGTGAAACCTGAAATGGAACGGACTTTTTCCATGCAAATCAAAATCAGTAGAACTTTCCTTTAAGACTTCAGGCAGAAACTCTCTCCACGGCGTCCCTAACCAAAACAATTCTACGGAGTGGGAGAAAAAGAAACTAATACAATTTATTTATAGGTCTTTTTTTACGTTTTTAGGATGGTGTGAATCTAAGGGGAAAAACCAGTGAATTGTATATACAGACACACATAAAAGAGACAAATTAATAAAACGTCTTCTTGAGACCTGTATAGTCCCAGAGTTGTTTAAAAAAACATGCCGAATGTGCCTACAGTACATCTCTGGCAGACAGCGTAATTCTAAAATAGGAGCTCATAACTATTTTCTATCCCTGTGCCTATCTTCTAATTAGTCACAATACCCCTGGGGAGTGATTTTCACTCTGAATATCATGCATAAAACATCAGATGAGCTTGCTTTGGGATTTTGTTAAATGCTCACTTGAAAAGCAACCCTGAAAGTGTAAGCACGGCATTGAGTTTCTCCAATAAATTATGTTTGAACTTTTGGAACTTCTTAGTACTTTAACAGAATCAACAACTAAATTGTGTTTTAGAATTAAATAATCTAGACAAGTGAAATTAGCATTATAATAGCAGGAATTGTATTGAAAATTACTTGTAGCTTTGTCTAAACCTTGGACTCTAAGATTACAGCCAAATTCCTATCAGAAAAATCAACAAGCCCCAGGGTATATTCCTTTGTTATTTGTCATCCTGCCGCTCTCAATACACAATGGTTCTTCAATACACATTATTTCTTTTCAAGTTCAAGTGGCTTCTACAAAGATCTGAATTACTTAATATGAACTCCTATCCCAGCTCCCTGCAGAAATTAGAACTACATAGAGAATCTGTTTGGTTTTTCTCCTGGCTGCAAAGAATTGCAAATGTTCTTTTGCACACAAGAATAGTCTACAGCCAGGGGTGTCCAACCCTTTGGCATCTCTGGGCCACACGGGAAGAAGGGTTGTCTTGGACCACACATTAAATACATTTTGACACATAATCACAAAAAAAATCTCAAAATGTTTTAATTAAATTTGCGATTTTGTTTTGGAGCGTATTCATATCCATCCTCGGATGCATACGGCTTGCAGGCTGCAGTTGGACATCCCTGGACATATTACTACAGCTGTGTTTGTGTTTGTCTTTTTAATACCAATTATGATAGGTAAAGATACATGTTAGACTAAAAAAAAAATAGGAAAAGAGTAGTGATCACTAGTAAAAATTCTTAATTTAAATGTTTGCCTTGAGGAAGTGCTTTTCCTTTAAAGTTATATAAAACACAGAGTTCTGTGGTGTGAATCTGAAAATTTCAAAGGCCTAGGACATGAAGAAAAATCATAGTATGTAGGAATAAAATTTATGCCTAAGTTTATATGAAAGAATATCTTTAAGTCATGTTTGATAGATGTGCTTGCTTTGCTCAGGCAGAAATTCATTTTTTTTCAGAAATGTATTTTAATAAATAGTAATGATTGTAAATGGCATTACATTATACTGCAGTCATTACAAACTAGAGATCACAATCTTTAACATGCCTATGCAGAAAGAACATTTTATTCTTGAGGACCTAGTAATTTCATCATATATGTATGATGTAGTAAATTTCATTATAAAAAAACTGTAGTCAGCCCTGGCTGGTGTGGCTCAGTGGTTGAGCGCCAGCCTGTGAGGCAGGAGGTCACTGGTTCGATTCCCAGTCAGGGCACATGCCTGGGTTGCGGGCCAGTCCCCAATTGGGGGCGTATGATAATGTTTGTTTCACACACACTGATGTTTCTCTCTTTCTCCCTTCCTTTTCCTTCCTAAAAATAAATAAATAAAACCTTAAAAAAAAACAACTGTAGTCATACTCTCTGCCTTCAAGAAGTTACTATTTTATTTTTTAAAATATTTTATTTATTTATTTATTTATTTATTTATTTATTTATTTATTTATTTATAGGCAGAGGGGAAGGGAGGGAGAAAGAAAGGGAGAGAAACATTAATGTGTGGTTATCTCTCACATGCCCCTCACTGGGGATTTGGTCTGCTACACAGGCATGTATGTGCTCTGCCTGGGAACTGAGCTAGCCACCCTTTGGTCCGCAGGCCAGTGCTCAATCCACTGAGCCACACCAACCAGGGTAAGAAGTTGGTACTCTAGTTGTGGGGACTGAACAGATGAAAAAACAGGCAAACTATTTGATATGTTATAATTAATATTAAATGTAGAGGATTTTTATGAAGAAACAAAACTTGTACCCACTATTAATGAATATTCAGAGTATTTTTAAGCTAGAAAAATCACGTTTTCCAAATTAATAACAAAGACCATCTAAGTTCAAAGTAAATCAATAAACATGATTTTATTTATGCCAATAAAAATATTAGCATAAAAAGATCAAACAGCAACCAATTAATGTAATTACTTGGTCTAAATAGCCTAATGGAAATGGAGAACCTATAAATATAAAACAAAGCCAACCAATTAAATTTATTGATTAAATATATCAGAAGACATTATGCTCTTCATAAAAGTCTGGTTAATTTTTCCCAGTCCACAGTGGATTATGGAAAAGCAGAAGACCTTTAAATCTGGTCTTGTTGGGTTTAAATACATAACTTCAACTTCTTAAAAATCACTACAGAGACTTCATGTGGAAGTCAAATCCCAACACCTGTTTTATTAAAAGTTTCCCTCCTCGAGTTTGCTGAGTTGTCTTGGTCATTCTGGAAAAGACCTGACTCAAAAAATTAAATACGAAGAGGTTTTAGCAACGTGAATCTATTATTAAGACTACGGCGGGGGTAAGAGGGAGAGGAATTAATAACATCATTGCCACTAGAGCAAATCCTTATAGTGTTTTACACTAGTTTCCAAATACTATTTTAAGTGTTTTACATAAAACCAATTTAAAATTAGCCCCTGAAAAATAAAAATAAAAACTCGCCCCTCAAGTTACGGGTTATAGTTTTGTTTTCCTTAAACTGTAGTTTTCATAGGTATTTGTACTGTCTTCTCAACAGAATCCCCCATTTTCAAGTCCTACAACTGACGCTACAGAAGAATCGCTAGCAGATGCTCTGATACTTGTGTAAATACTACCCGCCGGGGAAGTAGGAGGAGTCGGCAGAGGTGGGAGGGGTCTGTGCTGGGGGCCTCGCCACCGCGCGGGGCGGTGCCGCCCGGCGGAACCCGCGTGAGCAAGTCGGTGTTGCGACGGGAACGAGTCCGGCGCAGGACTCGCGGCTTTCTCGGCGCAGCTGGTTCCGGCTGGCGAAGATGGCGGTGGCTCGGGCGGCGTACCTAGAGCAGCTCGTGGGCTGGTGTACCCAGCAGTTACGGAAAACTTTTGGCCTGGATGTCAGCGAGGAGATTATGCAGTAAGACCGGTTCGGGTCCGAGGCGGGAAGGAGCTTCGGGATGTGAACTGGTTGAGGGAACAGGGAAGCAAGGAGGACTAAAAAGTTAATGAAAATGAAGTAATGTGATTAGACAGACGGCTGCTGTTCGTCTCCAGGCGCCCAGTTTTGATCGTCGGTGTTATCGTTTAGTTTCTGGAGTAGGGTGTCATATTCCACAATCGCCCGATGGGGCCTTTTTTCCCATGGAAACGCCAAATTCCTGTAATTAGAACTTGTAAGATTATCCCGGGAGCCAGTTGCCGTATAGATTCTAGAGATAAGGGGCAAGCCAAATTCTTTTTCAGAAATGGTTTACTCTGGAACATTTTAGTTTGCCCGAACTAAGTGGTGTCAAATAGGACCTAGGATTTAAAGGGAGGCGGCGTGATACGATGCAAATAGCTCCTGAGAAGATCCAGGTTCTATTTTATGTTGTCACTTACCAGTTTTGGAACTTGGGCAACTTAATTTCCCCCTCTATACCTTAGTTTCCTCATCTATAAACTGACTAACTAGTAGAGCTTATCTTATACGTTATGATTTTTACGAAGTGGAGATGGTGACATGATTTAATATCTGTTTTCAGTTGATTTGTTTAACAAACATTGGTTGCGCTTCTACCAGCCAGGTACTGGAGCATCAAAGAAATTGCTACAATCGGGTTCAGGTTGGTTGGCGAGTCCTCAGATGGGGAAAATTCAGGGTGTTTTGGGAGCACTGAGTAAAGGACTGTCTTAAGATATGAGAAACTTCCAGGTTTACTGAAAGGGATGACTTTCACCCTGAGAATTGAAGGATGGCTAGGTGGAGGCGCAGTGTACAGGTGAGAAGGAAAACTTCCACAAAAACTGGTCTTGATCAAGGAAGGAGCCTGTGTTCCTTGAGTTGATCCCTTTTTCATTGATGCTGAAACCAGAATTGCAATTCTAGGACTTTTGTAGGAAGTAAGGTGAGTTTCTGAGTTTGGGAGAAAATAGACTTATTAGCAAAGAGAGAGGTACGAGAGCTTGTATTAAAGGATTTTTTTTTTTTTAAACACTGGAATAGATTTATCAAAAACAAACCAACCCCCAAACCCAGCCAAATTGTATGGCTTGGCATTACCCTTGGTTGAGGACAAGATCTGGGTAAGTAGTTTTTCAGACATTTTTTAAAGCAGTAGAATGCCGTCAATTGGAATAATGAGACTTTTTTTTTGGCAACATACCAAACAAAAACGTCATTCAATTAAAAATATTGGGGCTATTTTTGATGGATCAACCATGGAGTATGGATTAGGGCAGTCTTCTCAGTCTTCGAATCCAACTGTATTTTGTCTGCCTACACAGCACCAGGAAAATTCTAATTCTCATAGATTGCGATTTAAAAGCTTATTTTGTAGCCTTAGATTTTTCTCTGTTAAACTTATTCACATCCTTGAAAGAGGAGTGATCAGGAAGTTAAAGTTAAAGCACTTAAGTATGGCTAAACACCTGCTTGCATTTTTAAAACAGATTTTGTTTATTTTTTCTTGGAGAGAGGGGGAGGGAGAGAGAAAGAGGGGGAGAGAACATTGATGTGAGACAGAAACATCGATCAGTTGCCTCTTATATGTGCTCCAAACAACCAGGGAACCAAACCTGCCACCCAGACATGTGCCCTGACTGGGAATCGAACCAGTGACCTTTAGCTTTGAGCGGGCCAATTCCCAACCAACTGAGCCACACTGGTCAGAGCCCTGTTTGCATTTTTGAAAATTTATAAATATAAGACAAGAATTATTCAATACTTAAAATAAGCACTAAAGCTACTTATAATGCTATCTGAACCACTTGGTTTTTACTAGTTATTTCACAACAAGCTATAATGCCATGATGAAAGCATTTGCTGTGTAAATTCACTGTGCCTTGCCTGGTATTTGAGAATTACCCAAGTATACTGTAGTTATCTGGTAATATGAATAATTTTACTTGAGTGGCCTGAACTAAAAAACAAAACAAAACCCCAGCATAGAACTCTTACCTCCTTAGTCAATGACAAATTTATGAGACATTAAGATCTGTACACAGATTTTGCGAAGTAAATTTTGTACAACTGTCTATATTAGTTCATGTTCTGCTTGGCTCTACTTTGATAAAATTTGGTATGTAACACATTTGGGTGTGTATTGTTCTTTATTAAATAGTAAAAATGACATTCAAATGTTTCTGGACCTCTTTAAGTACTTCCCTAGTGGTTTGAATACTCCATAGTTAAATGATCCTTTGAGGTTCCTTGCAGCTCTGTGAGTCCTTGGTAGCAACAGATTTTTTGATAAGGGCTGGTAAGTTTGGGGATTGAGTTGATTAAACTGGAGAAGTCCTGAAAATGATGTCTACCAATGATGGGACAATTGCATGATGTTTTGTGGACATTTTTTTTAGAGAGAAGAGAGAGAAAACTATCAGTGTGACAGAGAAACATCAGTCAGTTGCCTCCTGTCCTGTATGCGATCCAACTGGGAATTGAACCAGGAACCTTTTGGTGTATGGACTGATGTTCCAACTAACTGAGCCACCCAGCCAGGAGTCTTGATTTATAATTTTTTAGAAAGATTTTATTTATTCCCAAAGAAAGGGGAAGGGAGGGAGAAAGAGGGAGAGAAACATCAATGTGCAAGAGGTTCATTGATCAGTTGCATCTCCTACGCCTTCAAATGGGGACCTGGCCCACAACCCAGGCATGTGCTCTGACTGGGAATCGAACCAGCAAACCTTTGGTTCACAGGCTGATGCTCAATCCACTGAGCCACACCAGCCAGGGCAAGATTTATAATTTTTAAGAATGTTAAATCATTAACTGGTTAGAATTTAGTATATATTCATATTTTTTGTGAATATTTTAGATTTTGCAATATATAAATTAACATTGTTTCTAGGAAAATATAATAATTGCAGATATGTAGTTATAGAAAGTATTCTGCCAACCGTACTTTAATAAAAATTTTAAAAGAAGTATTCCTGTGTTAAGTGTAGCCCCACAAGCCTATATTCAAAATACTGATTTGATTTTAGAAATACAAGAAGTTTGTACACAGTTTACATTATGAACTGCTTGAGGTCAGGGTTTTTGTCCTAATCAAATTTATATCCCTAGTATCTAGGGTAGAACTTGACTCAAAGTAAACACTCTAATGGATTTATTACTGATTTTTACTACCTTCATCTCTGTTATGATTATTGAAAAATATAGTGTAAGCTAGTCTTGTTTCAACAACTTTTATCTTTACTTCCTGAGGTATGTTTTGTCAATTGAGAGTGCTGAAGAGATACGAGAATATGTTGCTGACCTCCTTCAGGGAAATGAGGGCAAAAAAGGTCAATTCATAGAAGAGCTTATAAACAAATGGCAAAAGAATGATCAGGAGTTGATTTCTGATGTACCACAGCAGTCCTTTAAAAAAGATGGTGAGTTAAGTTAATGTAATGAAATAATGATTTAAAATAATGGTAAAGCGCTGGTTTACAGGACTTGGTATTTTCTGTCACTCTATATGTCCTCACAACTAACTTAAACAGAATCATATGTATACATATTTTTAATTCAGTTCTTCTCAATCTGTGATGAGTATTATTCTAGTTAAGACTTTTTCAACTTAGAAAATATCACATACTGTTTGCAGAAATAAATGTGGCTTCAGAATAATTTGAAAAAATTATACATGGGTTAAAGAAACACTTTTCAGTTATGTGCATTTACCATGAAGGTAAATGTTGACCATTTCTAATATAAACAGATTTAGAAGTAACAATTTAGTTAAATAGTAAAAAAGATGAGCACAAAAGTATGTAATCTAAGTCATTATTATTGTACAACCTAAAATATAAGATTTTAATTGAACTTCTTAATCCTGGCCAGTAGTCTTTATCATTGACTACAGTCTTGAAAGTTATGGTTTAAATGCAATTCTTGTTTGAAAGAAGGTAATTTAAAAACCTGCCTGACTTCATATCTTGACTTTAAATATTAAGCTTTGCCTTCTCTTTATTAACTATTAGTTTGCCAAACTATCTATGTACATATATGTATATTTTTTCTTCTTTAAAGAAATTTTAGATGGGCTGAGATCAGGAGACCAGCTAAAGAGGAGTAGACGGAAAGGGAGAAACAGACAGGAAGTTCCTGCATTTGCTGAACCTGATACAACTGTAGAGGTCAAAACACCTTTTGATTTAGCCAAGGTAAGTGCTTATATAATGAAATTTTTTTCTGGCTATGTGAAGGAGAGAAAATGACTGATGAGAAAAGTATACAAATTGGTCTAGAATGACAGTCTTTCAACAAATGCATGAATTGTATGAAGAGAAAATGATAATTACTTTCTATATGGTAGTTTTTTGGGTAGCCCGATTAAGTAAGTATTATAAGGATATCTTTACTTAGAGGTAATACACACACACACACACACACACACACACACACACACAGTAAAATTATTTTCCATCGTGTGTGTGTGTGTGTGTGTGTGTTTATATGATGGAAAATAATTAATGAAGTACATCAAGCCTTCAAATTCCACATTTTTTGGTGGGTTTAGTTTACATACTAAAAGAATGTACAGTTCTAGCTGTTAATTAACAGTGTTCCTCTTTTGGGCCATCCACTGCCACCACCACTATCCTCTTCATCATTTAGCTTTTAGAGCTTTTGTTATTCCCTCTTGACATTTGGAGGTGAGCAGATATATTTATTTAATCTTTTTTCTCTTTTTTTAAATAAGCAGAACTATTTATAATCAAGATAATTTGACCAGCTAAATTTACTAACATAAGGGAAAGTTAATTATGCTAAAATGGAAGAGTATGATCATAAAATTCTGAGCGTGATGATTATGTAAGAAAACTTGGCAAAATATTTACAGAATAATGTTAAGTTAAAGTAAAAAACCCGAGATTTAAGCCTTTTATCAGTTGGAATAA
Source organism: Macrotus californicus (assembly GCA_007922815.1). Lineage (NCBI taxonomy): Eukaryota > Metazoa > Chordata > Mammalia > Chiroptera > Phyllostomidae > Macrotus > Macrotus californicus. Next base: position 16,410 of record VMDR010018888.1, read on the forward strand.
AATGAGTGAGGACCACAAGCAAAAGATAAAACACAAGTGACCAATACACATAAAAAGATGTCTAACTTTACTAGTAATTAAGGAGACCAATTCGTCACCCTAATTTTCTGGGGCTTTCCTAGTTTGAGCATCTTTTAGTCTCATATAAATCAGGGTGGTTGGTTACTATATTAATAATCAAATCAATACACATTAAATCGCTGAGGTTCTGCCTATCAAATTGTCAACTATATAGAGTACTTAGAGATGATGAAGTATTAAAACAGTAACCTCCTGGCTTGTGAGTCTGCTTCCTGACCTGCCTGTTTCGGTGCTTGAGTCTCAGAGTCGCTGATAGCAAGATGTCTTTAGGAAATGCTAAAATCGGGCACCCTGCCCCCAACTTCAAAGCTACAGCTGTTATACCAGTTGGTCAGTTCAGAGATATTAGCTTCTCTGACTGCAGAGGAAAATATGTGGTGGTGTTCTTCTACCCCCTTGACTTTACCTTTGTGTGCCCCACGGAGATCATTGCTTTCAGTGATAGGGCGGAAGAATTTAAGAAACTCAACTGCCAAGTGATTGGCACTTCTGTGGATTCTCACTTCTGTCACGGGTCATGGATCAACACACCCAGGAAACAAGGAGGACTGGGATCCATGAACATTCCCTTTGTGTCAGATTCCAAGCACACCATTGCTCAGGACTATGGGTTCTTAAAGGCTGGTGAAGGCATCTCATTCAGGGGCCTCTTTATCATTGATGAAAAAGGTATCCTTTGCCAGATCACCATAAACAACCTCCCTGTTGGCCGCTCTGTGGATGAAACTCTGAGACTAGTTCAGGCTTTCCAGTTCACTGACAAACATGGGGAAGTGTGCCCAGCTGGCTGGAAACCTGGCAGTGATACCATCAAGCCTGATGTCCAGAAGAGCAAAGAATATTTCTCTAAGCAGAAGTGAGCACCTGGCCATTATAGAGTCATGGCGGCCATGTACAGCCCTGAGAACAAAACCTCTCTTTTACTGTTGTCATGCTTAAAACACAAGATCTTAGATTTAGGCTAGATGTGGTCTGGGACAAAACGGCCCTTTCCTGCAGGGTTTGGGGTGGCCATCCTTTCTTTTTCTGGAAGAAATGGCCTGAACTTATGGAGCAGGCCAACTGACGTGTACAGTAGTAGGGCATCACCTTTTATTTTGTGTAGGTCCTATCAAACTTGAACTGAGAAGAAAAAAAAACTAACCTGTGCATTTCTGATGGCAATGTAAATTGGTTTACGCTTTGGGGACAGTTTGGCAGCATATATGGAGAACCATGGAAAGTGTTCATATAGTTTTGACTTATTAATCTAAGTTAAGAAAGTAATTAGAAATACATGCTAAATACTATGTTCTGTGCAATTTTATTTATAATACTGAAAATTTGAACTGACCTGATTGTTTAGCCATAAGAAAAAGATTAAATAAATTATGGTTCCCTCTTATATGCCTGAACCATGGACATGAACAATGATGTGGGGATTGCCTGAGGGAGTAGGGGGTGCTGGGTGGAGGGGGGCTAAGGAGGGAGAAGTGGGACAACTGTAATAGCATAATCAATAAAATTTAAAAAAATTATAGTTCCCTCATTTGATGGAATACCATGCAGTTAATAAAGTTATTCTCCAAAATATAGAATTTGGGAAAATGTTCATCACATTTAGGTTGTAATCCACCTGAACATTATTTTGAGTAATTTTTTTATTACTTTTACCAATAAAAGTACTTGTTTTCAAAGTAGAAGTATTTTCTATATGGTATGAATATATATTTTACAAGTGTTGATTGCAAGTGTATAGAATCTTAGGGTAAAAGTAACATAAAAATATAAAGAAAATATTTTCTGGTCAATGTGATGAATAATGGATGAAATTTTTAAAGCCTTATTTCATAATTTGAAAAATAATTATTAAATAATAATAAAGTATATAACAAACTTACAATAAATTAATTTTTAACATCTAGTACAGAAAGTTTTTAAAAATAGTATGAGAACTATTATCTGTGTGTTCTTTGAGTCAATGTCCTAAGGATGCTTTCTAAAAAAATTCCAGTTCTGGTTTTAAATATTATTGGTAAATATTTTTAAATTTATATATACCAATCCTTTTAAGTATTTATCTTTTATAATTATTTAATCTTTTCATTTATTCAATCCTATGTTGTTTTAATGTGTTTGGTCAATGTACTGACTTACCAATCCACATTAAAGAAGCCTGCACTGGCTATGTGATAACTAGATTTTTAGTGTGGTAAGTGCCAATTGTAGTTTGACAGAGAACTTCACTATTTATATTAATGGACTTTAATGAATAAGGTGCCTTGATGCTTGCTGTTAAGTAGGTTTCATAAGGTAAAATAAAAGCT
>VMDR010018889.1:0-18798 GCA_007922815.1 Macrotus californicus
CAAATAATATAGTATCTTACTAGATAAAGCAAAAACTGACAAAACTCCAAAAGAAATGAAATAGTTCCACAATCAAAACAAGTGGGATGCAATTAAAGCATTTACAGGTGTAAAGGTGTATATTTTTAAAAAGGCTTCAAAATTAATGCGCTCTAATCTTATACTACATACAAAATTAACTTAATATAAGGACTAAAACTATATAACTCTTAGAAGAAAGCACAAGGAAAAAGCTTCATGACAGTGGATTTGGTAAAGAATTCTTAATATATGACATTAAAAGTCAAGATAACAAAAGAAAAAAAAAGAAACTAGACTTCATAAAAATTAAAAACTTTTGTCCATCAAAGGGCACTATCAAGATAGTTAAAAGATGACAAAAAGAATAAGAAAAAAGTATTTGGAAAGCATATCTCTGATGAGTTAATACGCAAAATATATAAAGAACTCCGATATAAAGACTCAACAACAGAAAAACAAACATTAAAAAATAGGCAAAGAACTTGAATAGATATCACCCCAACAAGACACAGAAATGGCCAATGAGCACAAGTAAAGATGTTCAGCATCACTAATCGCTGCGGAAATGAGAATCAAAACCGCAGTGAGATACCGTTCCGTGCCCATCACAGTGGCTGCCATCAAAACCAACCCACCAACAAAGCAGAAGGTAAGAGTGCTAGTGGAGCTCAGGCTCACTGCTAGTCAGGCATGTCTGGTTTGTGGGCTGGGTCCCCAGTGGGGGCACTCGAGAGGCAACCGATAGATGTGTCTCTCCTTCTCTTCCTACTTCCCTTCCCCCTCTCCAAAAACAAATAAATAAAATCTTTTTTTTTAAAAAAGAGTGCTGGTGAAGCTGTAGAGAAATTAGAACCCTTGGGCATCGCTGTTGGGAATATAAAATGGTGCAGCCACTGTGGAAAACAGTATGACTGTTTTATTAAACACAGAATTATCATATGATCCAGCAATTCCACCTCTGGGGATATATCCAAAAGAATTGAAAGCGGGGATTGGAACATGTATACCCACTTTCACAACAGCATTATTCACAGTAGCCAAAAGGCAGAAATAATCCAAAGGCCCATCAACAGACGAGTGAACACACAAAGTGTGATATACACGTGCAATGGAACAGTACTCGGTGGGTAAAAGGAATAGTACCCACGTTGTTGTGTGCTACAACACGGAGGAAACTTGAAGACAGGAGGCTAAGTGAAGTAAGCCGAACACAAAAGAACAAATACTGTGTGATCCCACTTACACGAGGTCCCTAGAGGAGTCAAATTCATAGAGAAAGAAAGAACGGAGATTGCCAGGGGCAGGGGAAGGGGGATGGAGAGTTATTGTCTAATGGGTAGAGAACTTCAGCTGGGGAAGACAAAAATCGTTTCCAGAAATGAATGGTGACGGTCACCCAACAATGTGAATGCACTTACTGCACAGAACTGTACACTTAAGATGGTTAAGATAGTTAACCTTTATAGTATGTTTATTTTATCCCAACACAACATGTTTTTAATTAATGAGCTAGGTGCCCATTTTAAGAAGTTGGGGGTGGGGGGAGAAGGATCCAAAAAAATAGCATAAAGGGAAAAGATGACTACTTTGAAGAAAAGTTTAAAATCCTGTATGAATCTCTGTTTAAATCAAATCATTCGTAAATATAAAAGATCTTATATAAAAAATGTTGAAATCTTTATCAATACCACTAAAGTACATATTATAGAGCAAAACATAACTAAAAGATCATCAGGCTTTAATTGATGTATCAATGAAAACCATTTGTAATACTAGCAATACACAGGAAAATGATGATTGTCGAGAAGTGTGGAGAAACCGGAACACCGACGCCTTGCTGGTGAGAACACGAAACGGTGCAGCTACCACGGAAAACAGCTCAGCAGTTCCTCTAAAGGGAAACACACGACCTGGCAATTCTGTGCCTAGCATACACACCCGAGACAATAAAAAATAAGTATTCAAACAAAAACTTGGACGTGTGTTCATAACAGCATGATTCTTAATAGCCAAAAAGTGGAAGTAACCTAAATATTCATCATATGGTATATTTCACATGCAGCCACAAAACCAGTTCAAACTGGCTTTACTCTGTTTATAACATAATACTGAGTGGATCCTTCAAGAACAGAACAAAATGTTGTCATGCAGGTGCAGAGGAGAGCACTTTGACCTTCAATGACACCTGGAACCAAAGTTTTGTGAGCTCTCCTCCCCAACGCCATCCCCTCTTCCCCCACACAGAGCCAAAAAGCTGTCACTAACCAGAACTCCATCACCTGAATTCTTTCTGAAGCGAAGGGTGCATTGTCCAGGAAGATCCATTGCTGAAGCCCTCCGATTGAAATCCAGCCCACCAGTGCTTCCATGTACTAACTTGTCCTTCCCTAACCCCTTAAATTCTACCCCAAAACTTTGTTGGGTGGGAGAGGCTATGTGTGACAGATGTGAGCCTTGCCTCCTGTCTCTTCACCGGTAGACCTCTCAATAAACCCTTTTCTTTTCTCAAAAGCCACTGTCACAATATTGGTTTCTACGTGCATCAGGCAGGGAGCCCTTGCTCGGTAACACATACCATGGAACGTCATTCAACCCTAAAATGGAAGGAAATACTGAGAGATGCTACAATATGGCTGAGCCTGGAAACCGTGCTGTGGAAAAGCACTCAGACACAAAGGCCACATACTGCACGATTCAGTTTATAGAAAACGTCAGACTAGGCCAATCCATAGGAACAGAGGCAGATAAAGGTTGCCAGGGTAGGGAGGGTAAGGAAGAATGGAAAGGAGATGGGGAGTGGCTGCTTCATGAGTAAAGGGTTTCTTTTTGGGGTAACGACAATGTCCTGGAATTGGTGATAATGGTTGTACAATGTGAATACACAATGCTACTGAACTAATAAACTTTAAAATGGTTAAAATGGTGGTTTAAGTTATATGAATTTAGCTTCAATAAATAAATACCTAGTCATATAAAATTCTGCCATTAAAGTCAACTCAATATGATATAACATTATTACTACAGAAGCATGGGACATCTCTTTACCAAACTCAAATGGCCATGTTCCGCATTGCTGCTCATGCCTTACAGCTGTAGCCCAGGTGAAATACGGGAGAAGAGCAGGTAAGAAACCTTCAGCAAGTTTCCTCTGACCTCCTGGTGACCATCAGAAATGAAACAGGTAGTAGAAAAATACATGTCAGGCCAAAGGTGAAAAACTTGGAGGAAAATGAAGAAAGTGGCGGGGGGTGCACGTGCTAAAGACCGAGGCAGGAGAACCCGTCAGCGGACAAAGCAGAGATTAGTAAAACATATGGCCACTGTTTTTATAATCTTGCCAAAATCAGGGATTACTCTTCTAGGTGAACCCTATATGGACTTCTTAATGATGAAGACAAACATTTTAGGGCATCTCAAGATAGAGAATAGCTAAAGTATTACTTTATTGGTACCTTTATATTTTGACCTCATGCTTTCTATCCCTCCACTAGTGACATTCTTTCCTTTGTGTCTTTCATCTTTATTTTAGTCCCAGGACTTTCAGGAATCCTCCTCTTTCAGGAGGACCTAATGTCCACATCCTCCAGTAAAGCTCTGTTGCCATGTTTGGGCAACTGCTTCATATGCAGCAAATATTAACTCTTCTATTACCTCTTCTGGCGGTAGCAACATCTAATCATCTCCATGAGTTTATTTTAACACATTGCGTGCCGCTCACGAGTTTTCACGTGTTTCGCGCACCATCTGTTAAGGACCACCCATGAGTTTTCTCGTTTTTCACGTGCCATCTGTTATGAACCTTAGATGTCAACACACTGTCTTGTCCACATTGAATGAAGCGATCTCATTGGTGGAAACCGTGCAGGTTGATCTACGAAAAACTATATAACTGCACGAACCCATAAAGCATTGCAGTTACATTGTATTTTGGTCATTCGAATAGTCTTCGTCTTCAAGTTTCTGGCGCTTTTAGAAATGCCCCCTCTCAGAAAAAGGAAGGAAATCAACGAAACTGATACACTTCCGGAAGTATTTAATGATAATTCATCAGATATTCCTAGTGAGATCGAAGATGCGGATGACTGTTTTGACGATTCTGGAGACGATCTGTAGTTATGATGATTTAAATAACGTGCAGTTCGCCCAAAAACATGCGGTCCCTGGCGTATGTCTTAGAGATTTCTATGCGGTACGCAATGTGTTAAGTCATCTTACGGCATGGTCTTCCTGTTTCCCCTTCTAGTCCATTATCTCCAGTTTCTTCATTATTTTTCTAAAACACAAATCTGATAATATCACTTTTTGTTATAAAAATTCTCCAGTGGTTTCTCATTACTCTTAGAATAAAGTCCAATCTTACCTCATTTTAAAAGGTCCCTTCAAGTCTATTTACTGCTTGCCTGAGCAAGGTGACAGCCTTGGACAGATAGCTGAAGTTCCCTCTAATGCTTACCATTCATGACGCTTTTTTTTAAGTGAAAACCAAGAAATTTTATAATGGTCTGTGGTTCATTAGTAAACCCCTGTCTGATCTGTGCATCCCTCTTTCCCAGAATGTGGTACACACAGCAGAAGACCGCTGTGACAGTTGGCCAATTCCTTTGATAAACCTCTCTAGACATCGTGTTTGACCGGTGTCTCAATGTTTTACTGCAAACTCCAGAGAGCCTTCACTCTACTCTTAATTTGATTTTAACCTGAAATGCATAGAATTGAGGTCCATTAATAGCTACTTTCCAAAACTACTGAGTTTCTAACAGAACATCAACATCCCAATAACCTGTAATGAGCAATAATAAAATTTGTTTCCAGTTTCAACTAGAATTTACCCAAACATAAAAAACATTTTAGCTATGCTTCCAGTCAAGATGGCAGCACAGGCAAACACAGCCCACGTCCTCACACAACGACATCAAGATTACAACTAAAACAAAGGACAACCATCACGCAGACCCATCAGAAATCAAGTTGAATGGAAGTCTGACAGCTATGGAATTAAAGAAACCACTTCCATCCAGACTGGTAGGAGGTGCAGAGGCATGGAAAAGGCAAGAGGTGGATAAAAATTCTGGAGGGATATGTTGAGAATGAAGAGTCCCAGCCTTACACCAGGCCTCCCAGCCCAGGGTTCCAGTGCCAGGAAGATAAGTCCCCATAACTTCTGGCTGCAAAAACCAGTGGGGATTGAGTTGGTGGAAGAAACTTCTTGGGTCCCAAGCAGTTCCCCTTAAAAAATCTACACCTGGATGTATTCAGACTCACTCTCTCTGAGCTCTAGCACTAGGGTAACAGCTTGAAAGGCACCAGTAGCACACAGAGAAGAACTGAAGTGTCTGGCATCAAGGTCAGAGCTGGGAAACAGCTCTCTCTCCAACAAAAAAGCAGGCAGAAGCCCTTATCCCTTTCCTGAGGACCCCCCCCCCCCACAACAGAGCCACAAAGCTGACAGGCAGGTGCCCTATCTGAGACTCCATCAATTTGGTTAACACGGTTTGCCCCACCCTGCAGATCCCCTGAGAATCCATCCCAGCCAACTTAAGGGACCACCCAAACTGTTAACTGTGACTTTTCCTTATGAATGGCTGGGCTTGGCTTATACCTCACAAGTTCCTAAATCCTCTCAAACAACCAACAACCAGTCTCGGTGAGCTGCCGGTCCCCATGCCTCTTGCTAAGTGGCCCCAGACCCAGCACTAGCAGCAGCCAGCCTAGATTCACATCGTCATGTACCCTGGGGATCTCCAAGCCCAGCACAAGTAGCAGCCATCTCAGATTGGTTTATAGCTCACACAGGGTGGCCCTAAGCAGAACACCACCCAGGAATCCCCAGAGTCTGTGCACCCAGTGGACACCTAGAAATCACGCTGGAGTACCACCACCCTGCCTCTGCACAGCTCATCCTCCACAGAGGGCAGAGGTTGGTGGTCAGTGGTCACAGCCAGTCCTTGCAGCTGACTGGCCTGGGTAAATCCCTCCAATTGACCTGCCAACAGCAATCAAGGCTCAACTACAATGGGACTCTACAGGACACCTACTACACTAAGACATACTACCAAGATAGGAAATCAGAGCACCTCTACCAAATACATAGAAACAAACACAGGGAGGCTGCCAAAAAAGAGGAGACAAAGAAACATGGCCCAAATGAAAGAACAGAATAAAACTCCAGAAAAAGAACTAAACAAAATAAAAATAAGCAATCTACCAGATTCAGAGTTCAAAACATTGGTTATAAGGATGCTCAAGGAATTTAGTGAGGACCTCTCAGCATAAAAAAGATCCAGTCAGAAATGAAGGATATACTAATTGAAATAAAGAACAATTTACAGAAAAACAATAGTAATGAAGCTAAGAATCAAATCAATGATTTGGAACATAAGGAAGCAAAAAACCAATCAGAATAACAAGAAGAAGAAAAAATACAAAAAACAGGGATAGTGTAAGTAGTCTCTGAGACAACTTCAAGAGGTCCAACATTCATATCTTAGGGATGCCAGAAGAAGAGAAAGAGCAAGAAGTTGAAAAAGTAATGAAAGAAAACTTCCCTAATTTCATGAAGGAAATAGATATGCAAGTCCAGGAAGCATACAGAGTCCTAAACAAGATGGATGCAAAGAGGCCCACTCCAAGACACATAGTAATTAAAATGCCAAAGGTTAAAGATAAAGAGAAAATCTTAAAAGCAGCAAGAGAAAAGAAGTTATCTACAGGGGAGTTCTCATAAGACTGTCAACTGATTTCTCAAAAGAAACATTGCAGGTCAGTAGGGATTGGCAGGAAATATTCAAAGTCATGAGAAGCAGGGACCTACAACCAAGACTGCTCTACCCACCAAAGCTACCGTTTAGAATTGAATGGCAGGTAAAGAGCTGCCCAGATAAGCAGACAGTAAAGGAGTTCGTCATCACCAAACCATTATGATATGAAATGTTAAAGGGACTAAAGAAAAAGAAGATCAAAACTATGAAAAATAAAATGGCAATAAATGAATCTAACAACCTATCAACAATTGAATCTAAAATACAAAATATGAAAACAAGAAGAACAAAGACAGAATCATGGACATGGGAGAGTGTTTTGATGGTTGCTAGATGGGAGTGTGGTGTGGAGGGACGGGTGAGGAGGTGAGGGGATTAGAGTACAAATAGGTAGTTACAGAATAGCCATGCAGATGTAAAAGGAAATGGAGTGGCCAAAGAACTTATATGCATGACCCATGGATGTGAACAATGGCTTGGGGACGGCCTGAGGGATGCTGAGTGGAGGCGGGCAAAGGAGGAAATACTGGGACAACTGTAACAGCATAATCAATAAAATATTTTTAAAAATACTAGGAAATTCTATCTGATTCATTTGTATATCCCTTGAAGTGTGTAACCGACACACATTCAGACCACACTTTAGTAAAAGGCTGTCTAATTCAGTACTGAACTTATTATCCATATTCAATTATCTTCTGGAAACAAAACCATAGAATAGGTTCTATTCCGTAGTCAATACTTAACCTGTCCTCACAGAGGAGTTACTAACAGCACAGCCCTGTTTATCACCAAAGTAAACATCTCTGCACACCTAAACTCATCTCCTTCTGAAAGCCTTTTATTTGCATCCAGCATTCACTCACAATGTGTGTGTCCTTGGCATCACGGTTTCTTACGTTCATGTTGTTTTTACCTGTGCTGGAGTATTTTCCTGCACCTTCTGCATGCGGTGGTCCCTTCTCCCACAATGTGTCCTGTCTCCTGGGCAGTGGGGACTGCGGTCAGTCATCTTTTCGTAAGGCCCTACACACAAAAGCCACTTGACAGAAGTGTGTGGCTGATCCTATGGTCTCCCAAGCACAAAAAATTAAAAGTAATTATATTAAACAATTAGCGGGTGGCATATTTACCTCTGCCTTCCTTACCTCACCTTTCTGTCCCTGTCCAATGAAAAACTAGATCATTGTGTTCAAGGGGAAAGGAAACCTCATTAGCATGAGGGTGATTAAGAAAAAGGAAGAAATCTGAAAATCAGAAATAGAAAGGAAAAGATAAAAAATGCTCAAAGTAAAATGACTAAAAGAAAAACTTAAGCCGATGATAATAGAAGGGACTAAGGCGGATGAGAATAAGGCAGCAGTGTCAGATGATGACCAAGAAAAAGATGCCTGCTGGAAACGCAATCTCGTACTCAAGTCGATCGCTAAACCGCAGCTCACAGGGCAGCTGACAACTTTTAAATCACAGCCCAGGGACATGTGGTCACACCACCCTGGTGCTTGCCGTGCCAAACATTACTGCTGACGTGGGGTGCTCCAGAGTCAACTGAGAGGACCACCATTATTCCCATTCTCTGCCAAGAGACACACCGGTGGCTGCGGGCTGGAGGGACAGCCAGTGGCAAAGACACCCCAGCAGCAGGCCAACGGCTGCATAAAACCAGTCTGGGACTGAGGTCAAAATGAAACGAGATGGAAGAGAAACCAAGAGGGGGGAGGGCGAGAAGAGCGAACCCAGCGTCAGAGTGGGTTCCTGCTCTCTCCATTTGTGCGAAATGCCAGGCTTAATTAAGACTTTGTTCCTGTCCTGCTGTCATTTGTTAGCAACACCACACACACACACAAGTGAACCTGTAAGCTAAAATGAAGGGTTAACGTGGGTATAACAATAACCATTAAAAGGAAACAAAAACATACTTTTTAAAGTGACAGATCAGTTAACTGCACAAAGAATATTCCTGACGGACTTGGAGAGATATTCACCCTGAATTCTTACATCAAATGAGAAAGCTGCAGACAAACATGTATAACAGCATAACATTTTTGTTAAAATATGTCTGTATAAGCACAGGGAAAAGTCTTTCAATGATTCCAAAATAAATATTGGTATTATGAACAATTTTTCCTTTTTTAAAAATACTTTTACTGTGTTTTCACTATAATTAAAATTAAAATAACAATCTTTTAAAGTAGAAGAAAAAACCTTCCCCTCCAGGTCATTCAGTCTTCACCCTGGATTGAGCGTGTGCAGAATGTACAAAGAGCCCCCTTCATAGAGAACACACCTTAGGGAGAGCTGCTCTCACCCACTGGGGCCAAGGGGCCCAGCCCCGCTGCATGGGGTGGAAAAACACAGGCTGTGAAGACCAATGGAAAGGTTTGAATCCAGCAAACCAGCCAGTAGTTCAGTGACCTGGAGCAAATTACACGAAATCTCTGAGTGCAGCCTTTACTTGGCTTCAGGAGTGGAATCCTTTACAGGGTTGTTTTGAGGATTCTCGAGAACAGCACCTACCTATCACAACACAGATTGGTGGGGTCAGTTATCAATGAACCTTCTGATCAATATTATACTTTTTATTACCTCAAGAAACAATCTATTCCAGATAATGCCAGACTGTTTGCCACTTACATTGACCTACCCTTGGCCTGCGATTCCTCAGACCCATCACTGGTTAGCAGAGCAGCCTGGTTACCGATGCTTCCTTCTAAAGCATCTACACTTACCACCTCCAGGAGGCAGCAGAAAAAACACCCAGCAGGTGGGAAGCAGGTATCAGAGAACAACCCTGTGCTTATTCAAGTCCTCTGTCCTACAAACATATCAGCAAGCCCAGCAGGGGAAGAAAAACATCTTTTCTGAAGGTACAGACTGTAGAAGCGTGACCAGTGAATGGCATGGGGACCTCGGATGCTCTTACAGACTCAGCCGGACATACTGCTCCTCAGCGGAGCTCCAACTCTGATTGTTATTCATTTGTTTACTGTTAGGGTCTTACACACCTTTAAGAATGCCCATCAAAGAGTGTAGTGTTCATAAGTATCCCTTGAGCCTAGACAAGTTCAGAACCCCTGAGACGGAAAATAAATGCTGAGAGGTGTGAGTCAACCCTCCAGGAATGTCCAGACTTTCTGCAATGATGTCAATGTTCTATCTATATATGCTATCCAAGGTCGCAGCCACTAGCCACATGGGACTACAGAACACAAGAAATGTGGCTAGTGTGACTGAGGGACTGAATTTTTAACTTAGTTAATTTTAGTTAATTGAAATTTACATCATCTAATATAGCTATTGAGTATGGTACTAGACGGCAGAGATCAAGAACCCTGGGTTAACGACTTGTGCTGACTGAAAAAGATGGTATGTGGGTGAGTTAGCTAAGTTTAAAAAGCAAACTGACAAAAAGAAAAACAAACAGCAAAAAGTCAAAAACGAAAAACCAAGCGGAGTATGAATATTCTCAAGTGGGGCTCACCTTGATAAGGCTGAGGTCCTAGTCTGGTCTGCTCAGGCTGCCGTAGCAAGAACCGTGCACTGGGTGGCTCACACAGCACAAGTTTATTTTCTCCTCGTTTTAGAAGCTGGAAAGCCTCAGATAAGGTTCTGGGCTACTTGGGTCCTCTGGGTGTGAGAACCCTCTTCCTGGCTGGGAGACGGCCACGTCTCTCTGTGCTCACCTGACCGCTCCTGTGTGCACCTACTGAGCGAGGAAAAGATCTCCCTTCCTCCTCTTACAAGGCCACCAACCCAATCTAACTAGGACCCCACCCTTACAGCCTCATTTGAATGCAATTACCTCCCTAAAGGCTCCCCAAACAGTCAATAACCCCCATCAGAATTCATGGGGCAGGGACACAAAACTCTCCCTCCACGCCTCGCCATCTTGTCCAGGGTTCCACAGACTGCACTTCTCACCCCTAACTCGCAATGTTCTGCAGGCTGAGCTTCCTGGCTCCTGTTAATACGCGGCCAGTTGACACCTGAGTAAGGCCTTAACTCTGCCATCAGATACCTCTGAAATTTACCAAGATTAAACTTAGCTTTGGCCCTCAAAATGGCTTCCTGCCTCTCAAAAGTACTGCGCAGAGTTAACGCTGCAAGCCTGACCAGGCTCTCCTCAGAAAGCACCGCCTATAGGCAGGCCCTTGGCTGGAGTCCGGGAACTTAGACACGAGCAGAGTGCCTCGTCCCCGACTGCTCAGAGGGACGGGCTGTGCCTAAGCTGTCTGCACAAACAAAGTGATTTACACTGAACATCTGCTTTCTTTCTGAGGGTCTGGAATTTTGTACCTGCTACGCAGAGGATGACTACGTGACCAGCCCCCAACAAAAACCTTGGGCACTGAATGTCTAATAAGCTTCCCTGACAGATGACATTTCACACATGTCACAATTCCGCTGCAGGAATTAAGTGTGTCCTGTGTAACCCCACAGGGAAAGAATTCTTAGAAGATTGTGACTAGTTTCCTCCAGACTTCATCCATAAACCTTTCCCCTTTGCTGATTTTGTCTTGCACGTTTTCCCTATGATAAATCATAATCAGGAGGACAACTATATGTTAAATTCTGTGATCTTCCTGGTGAATCATCAAACCTGGGGGTGGTCTTGAGGACCTCCAACACATCAATCAATCCACTTTTAAAAGTTCACATCATCAAACATCTATCCCTCGTAAAACAACCCGATGTTCCTGTATTTTAATCTTCCCAGGTCCCACTTCGACCCGTAATTCTCCCAGCTGTGGCCCTACCCAGGCTACGACTGCCCACACTGTCACCGTCAGGCAGGCTAAAACGGCTATCAGGTCTCTCTTCATGTCAACGGTTCCATAGCTGGGGTGAATACTACCCAAAAGATAGGGGGCAGTTTTTAATATAAAAATGTTTGTTTCCTAAATATTTCCACAAAAGTAATGTTCCCAGGAGCTTCTCCATGCTTAGCCTCATTTTACTTGACCTTTCTGCAAGGGTAGAAGCTGCAGAGCACTCTGATCTGCCTAGAAGTTTCTTCTTCCTCAAAATACCCTTAAATGGCCGTTTCACCTCACTTTCCATGGACCATTCCACTTACTTCCACTACTTCAGTTTCTGTCTGTGACTTCTAAATCTTTATCTTCAGCCCAGTCACCTGCTGTAAGCCCTAAAATCTTACCTCCAACCACCTACAGAACAAGTACATCTATGGTTCTCACTAATCAATACTTAGACTGATGCTCACTTTTAGACTTTTGTTCAAAAAGATCATCTACATATGTTTGCTTTAGAACTAACTGAACTGACTCTAGTTACTACAGCACAGCAATCCAAAGTTACAGAGGACTATTTGAATCCTTTCCCTACCATGTCTTTTTAGTATTCCAGCCCAAACTATTGCTATTTGCTGGTTCTCTACTACAGCAGAGCTTGGTGCAATGCTACGCACATCTAATAAATGCTCGTTCAATATATTAATAACATTAACCATCTATCAGACCTGAAATAAATGGAATGGAACACCATGCTGGTAGACATGGCTGCATTTAGAAACATCACTATTGGTAATTTAACTTTATTAGTTATTTATGAATCAGAACTTTCAAAATGGTTTGGATTAACCAGCTGCCCATTTTAGGGAGAATATATAGTGGGATGCAAAGTTTAAATTTAAAACTTAAATCATTACAAAAAGGGGTGTTGGAGTGTGTTTCAGAAATTTCCAAATAAAGATGTCAGATTGAGCACATGCTTTCATTCCTTCCTAAAACCTCACTAAAGCCCTTGGCTGGTACGGCTCATTTAGTTGGGCATCATCCTGCAGACAGAAAGGTCACAGGTTCAATTCCTGGTCAGGGCACATGCCTGGGTTGCAAGTTCAGTCCCCAGTCAGGGTGCATGCAAGAGGCAACCAATTGATGTTTCTCTCTCACACTGATGTTTCTCTCCCTCTCTTCCTCTCTCCTTTTCCCTCCCCCTAAAATCAATAAAAGAAAAAAAATTTTTAACTCACTACAGTGACAGTCAAAGAAATTTAATTTTCATTTTTGAAGCCATAAACTTACAAGAATGGGAGTAGAAAAGGAGAAAACAGTAACAGAATTTTACAAGCTAGAAAGCAGATACACAAAAGGTAAATGATTTAATGGACTGGAGAATACTGAATCCAAGAGGGATGATGAATGAGAAAGCCAAAACCAGTCCATTGTATACCCCATCTTGTATCATTGGAGCCCCAACAAGATTAGGAAATTAGGACATCTGGGACATCTGGAAATAGGGATGAAGGAGGACCTAAAATTGGGTCAATTTGTTCAAAGTCTATCTAAGAGGCAGTTAGATCCTTAGATTTCCATTCCAACTCCTGGCAGCCCAGCCCCCAATCAGACCAAAAAGAAGTGGTTTATTTCCTAGAGATGATGGAATAGAGGATCTCTGGGTCAGGAACAACAGCCACAGTTGACAGCAGAGCTACAGTTCCACAAATTGGAGGTGGAGGATGGTCACAGGTTAAACATCCAACTTGGGCATCGTCCCACAAACTGAAAGGTCACAGGTTTAATTCCCAGTCAGGGCACGTGCCTGTGTTGCAGGTTTGGTCCCTGAGTTGGGGCATGTGCAAGAGGCAACCAATCGATGTTTCTCTCTCACACTGGGATTTCTCTCCCTCTCTCTCCACAACTTCTCTTCTCTCTAGTAAACTCTCTCTCCCTTCCTTTCTCTCTAAAAACAATAACAAAATAAAATTTTATTTAAGTGCTGAAAGAGTTAAAAGAAAATTCCATGAATTTTAATTTGTTTTTAAATGAAAAGCAAAGAAAAGAATGGAAGAGGCAAAACCAATGTCCCTCTTAGATTCATTGTGGTATATCCATCTTCTATGTCAGCAATTTTCAACCTTTTTCATCTCGTGGCACGCGTAAACTAGTTACTAAAATTCTGTTGCACACAAAAAATATAAACTTTTTGCCAATCTAACAAAAATTAGGTATAATTTTGATTGATTTACAAAATACACATACATATACCCACATACACAGTAATTACCTACCCTTTTGCTCCAAAGTGACTTTTTAAAAGTCAGGTGCCTAGCTCTGGCTGGGTGGCTCAGTTGGTTGGTGTGTGGTCCCTTACACCAAAACATTGCACATTCAATTTCCGGTCAGCACACATTTGTAGGTTGCAGGTTTGTCCCCCAAAAGACACGTAGGGGAGGACCTAAATTCTCAATCAGTGTTTCTCTCTCACATCAATGTCTGTCTGCCTGTCTGTCTGTCTGTCTCCCCCTCTCTCCAAAATCAACAAAAAATATATTCTCGGGTGAGGATTTAAAAAATAACAATAAAAAAGAAATTAGGCACCTATACTTGTACAGAAGGATTTCTGATACCAAGAATTAACCAATCAGGTGCAACATTATTATGCAATGTGGCCGATAAGATGCAACTCTAGTAGATGACCTACATACTCATATTTATGGCTCAAGACGGCATGCACACCAGACAACTGTTGTTGCGTTGGCTGTTGTCATCTTTTTATTTGACAATCTGAGGGAAGAGAGGTCAGTGCCCTTCCCTGGCTGAGTAGCTCAGCTAGTCGGTGCGTCCTCCCCACACAACAAGGCTGCGGGTTTTGTCTGTGGTCAGAGCACACACAAGAAACAACCAATGACTGCATAAATAAGTGGAACAAAAATAGATGTTTCTCTCTCTTTCCCTTCCTCTCTCACTCTAAAAGCAACTAAAAAAAAGAAAAAGAGGTCAGTGCCCCTGAATAAATTGTCAGGTATTGCATGTTTTAAAAATTCTTGTGGTGCCCTGGCTGGTGTGGCTCAGTGGATTGAGTGCAGGCCTGCAAACCAAAGGGTCACCAGTTTGATTCCCAGTCAGGGCACATGCTTGGGTTGTGGGCCAGGCCCCCACTTAGGGGTGAGGGAGGCAACCACACATTGATGTTTCTCTCCCTCTTTGTCTCCATCCCTTCCCCTCTCTCTAAAAACAAATAAACAAAATCTTTTAGAAAAAATAAAATAAAAATTCTTGTGGCACACTGGTTGAAAATCACTGTTCTGTGCTGATAGAAATGGCCAAAGTTCTTCTGAGTAAGAGATCACCACGTACAGCTACGTGCTTCCACAATTACCAACTTCAAGTTACAGTATGGTGCTTGATAATGGTTGGCTTCAATTTCCCTGGTCAGAAGAATACTTAATAAAAATTAAAGAACACATGTAAATGAGAGATTCAACTACCTTTCTTTTAATAAATGTTACCTTTTTTTAAGTAAAGGCTAAGGATCATTTAACTGCTCTATCACCCAATTTAGAGGCCTCTCCAAAAGTCCAGTGAAGAAAATCAACAAAGGCAAATGGAATTTTAAAATGGTCACCAATAAACAAGCAAACAAAACATAAAACGAGCACTCTGCCCCCCGCCCCATAATTATTGTTGTGATTTGGCCCAGTTCATTCAAAGAGCTTCTAGTCAACCCTTTGTACTCTTAAATTTGACAAAAATCATACACAATTTCATAGGAAATCAGAGCACAGAATGTAGCTGTAGAAAATATTATATTGCTACTCCGATACCTCATCAGTCATCCCACTAAGTAGAGAACGAGAAAAAACAAACAAATTAAGAGGTGTAGATGTTGAAGGCCCGTCCCACCCTGGTCTAGCTGAAACATAAGACCACAAAAAAACTGCTCAGAATCATTTAGAATAAAACTATTTCCTTAAGTAAAGTGAAAATGTCAAATTAATGTAATCCTAAAATATCAACTATTTTTAATGTCTTTTTTTAAATTGACCAATGCAACTGTTAATGGATTCCATTAACAGCTAATTTTCACCAAATTTAATCCTAACTAACTCATTTAAGTTAAAAGACCATAAAGAAAGGATAAAATACTTACACTGTATTTTTGCATTCCTGCAATTCAAAAGCAACAGAATCCAATTTTTTTCAGGCTATGAACAAACATGTCATACTTCAGGCTTTTTAAAAGCATATATTTTTCCAAAATTAGGAGCAAAAATAAAGCTCAACAAGAAATCATTTCCCAGCCTCGAATTCAGTGGCATTAATATTAATGACAACCCCACTCATGTCAAAGGCACGGCCCAGAGTGTTTATATGATGAAAAATGGGTCTGGAATGTCATCTTCAGTAAACTTTAAATTGTTTAATCTGAGGTTTTGCTAGATCTGTAACAGCTGCACTCAGAGTACAGTTTACAACTATAATATGGTCTTACAGAGTGGCAGTCCTTTATGTCGTTTTCAGACCTGGCCGGCACAGACATGTTGTACTGATCAATGGAAATGAGTCTGGTGTCTCTGCACAGCTACATGCTTAGTCAGAACAAAGTTTTGTTTTGGATTAACATTGTACAACAATGCATCATGGACCTTCAAAAGTTTGACGGTATTGGTTACAGAAGGATAGGATAAAAACTTTCATTCATATACAAACATTTGGAAAATGGCTCAATTTGTGTTTGTGGAATTCAAATTTTGTTTGGGGAAAAGATATGCATATCAAATACACTGTGGATCTAATTTGTTTGCTGGCACTCATTGAGGGTCTCAGGGCACATAAGCAAGCAGAAACTGGTTAGGCAGTATTAAAAAATTACATTTCTTCTACTACCTCTATTTATACCGTAGAAAATGCAACTGAAAAGCCTGCCAAGACTGGCTTCACAATGTTCCGACGGGAAGCCTCAGCAACCCTTGGCCATGGTGCTGCTGGCACAATGGAAACAGTGCCCAACGAGAGTTTAACGTCCCCGGGGAACCGTCAACAGCTTTGCCACCAACCTCAGTTTCCTTCTCTGTGAGCACTTCAAAGAGAAGTCACTGTTGAAGGTGAATGTTTTCTGCTACCATCAGCTGAGTGTGGCTAACCGGAAATGCTCAGCTCTCCTAGTAACTGAAAATGATCATGCTATAATAATTGAAACGCATGTGAAAGTTGCACAAACAGAAGTAACCCAAGAAGCTCTTCAGCAGCTCCCCTCTTTCTCCGCAATCTCTCAGGAACCCCCAGTCCAGGTCCAAACCGACTGTTTTGAAGTCTCCACCCTATTTTTCTTTTTCTTTCATGCCTGCCTTACCTTGGCATACATGGTTACCGTAAGAATCACATACAATGGAGATGAAACTCATCTGGAAAGTGTGAAACATGTTACCAGGGCTCATGATCAAAGTAGTATTGGGAATGATACACCCACTTTTTTCCTGAGAGTTTGACCACTGCAATCATTTTAAAATGATTCCAGTGTTAGTAAGTTACTGTAGACAAAGGTCGCAAATTCAAACATCCACAACGGGTGAGGTAAACAAGTAGAGAGCAATCCGAAGGACCTGAACACCTGAAAGACAAAGCACCAACCACAGAAGACAGCCAGAATTTAGCTCCAGTCAGTCGTTCCCAAAAAGGAAGTCAGATTTAGTCTTGTCAGACTGCCTTTCATCTTTAAAAAAAAAAGGTAAAAACATGGATTTTTATGGTGAAATTGCTTAGTGTGTAAATGTTAGTAAAGGACTCAAAAAACACCTCTCAAAACATCATGCACGCCCTAAGGACGTATCTGCACGCAGACCTGGCTCTGCTTTGCCGTCTCGGCCAGGCTTGTTTTATGTGGGCCTATTCGAAAGTGCGTGGCAAGGTTGAGGGGGACTTTGGTGGTTCTTTTTAGTGCTTCAATTGTACTGTGATGCATGTTATGTGATGCATGTGATGGAGTTTGCTGTTTTCTTATGAAAATTATTACCTGAATTTTGTCACGCAAGAAAAATTGTCTGGCCAACAGCAAATGGAAGACACGAAGCAGTTCTTCTCTTGCCAGATACCAAGGAAGCCAGGACAGCCCCCATCCTCCCGACCCTTCCTGCCAGAGCAGGAATCAAGTCTGTTTCGTTCCCTGTCACATCCCCTAGCACTGTGCCTGACTGACACACAATAGGTGTGTGTGGCAGAGTTTACAGTGTTTTCCACACCTGAGGACTCCTGTATTTGTTTCCCAGCTCCTGAGTAGTTAGAATAGCCACATGACTAAGCTCTGGCCCAAGGAATGAGGGCATAAGTGACGTACACTACTTTCAGGTCGGGCCCTTAAAATACCCTGTGCAGTCCTCTACCTTCTCTCCCAACTCACAAGGCTGGAAGTAAAGGCCTCTGAGTCAGTGCAGCCAGAAGATGGGAGGAGCCCAGACCCTAGAGACTGCAAAAAGTCAGCACTAAGAAAAACTGCACAGAAGAGACACCTACCATGCAGGGGACCATGACATCAGCAAGAATCAGCATGTGAAGCCACTGAGACTGACGAGTCTGTCACCACAACTAGCACTTACCTTAGACTAGCATGGTGGTGGATATTAATTGCATAATCGCCGAGATGCGTACACAGGCGCCTCAGCCGACTGAGAGTCTGGGCGCCAAACGTTTGAAGGCTGCCGTCCCTCAGAGTCGGGTGACAAGTGCTAACACAACGCCCTTGAGTCCCGTTACAGACACTACGGCTTGGGTTCCGGGCCAAATGACGATTGTGGGGAACACAAAATTCCCACAGAGACGGTCGAAGTTAAATGAGAACAGAATCTCTGAGAGTGAGAATGTACCTCATGAGACAGAAAAAGCATGTTATAAAAATTAATATCCACTCACGATTTTTTTAAAAATCTCATCAAACTAGGAAGGGAGGGAAATTTCCTCAACCTAATAAAAGACATCCACAAAAAACCTACAGCTAACATTACACGTAATGAGGAAAGAATGAATTACTTGGAGAATTCAATACTGTTAACCTACCAATTCTCCTAATGTGATCTACAGATTCAATGCAACCCCAATCAAAATCTCAGAAGAATGTTCTGGAGATAAGGACAAGCTGATTCTAACATGTGCTACAGAATGTTCTGGAGATATGGACAAGCTGATTCTAACATGTGCTATAGAATGTTCTGGAGATATGGACAAGCTGATTCTAACATGTGCTATAGAATGTTCTGGAGATATGGACAAGCTGATTCTAACAT
>VMDR010018890.1:0-18786 GCA_007922815.1 Macrotus californicus
TTTGCGAAGTTCTATGTTTTGAAGATAGGCAGAGAGTGATTTAGATATTGGAGAAATTCACTAAATTAATTCAACTGACATTATCTATTTGGAAGAAAACAGTATTTCACCAAGGTTACTGCTTTCTAAGGAATCTTAAGAAATCCTTTACTTTGATCAAAATGTCAATATATAGGCCAAGAACTTGTATCTAAAACTATGTTTGCATGGAGTTTGTTTGCTACAGGGAAGTTTGAGCCCCATTTGACTTGTCAATGAGGATCATTTTGTTAACAATGAATATGTTAGCTTTGATGTTCTGGTAACCAAGGAAGACTGGCCATTACTTATTCCCTTCTCTTCCACCTAAAATCATTGTACTTGGAAGGTGGATATTTTGAGTGACTTACCATTAATTTTATTCCACAGGGATCCCCTGGGTCATATGGACCAAAAGGACCCAGAGGACTTCAGGTAAGGACACTAAAACCAAATCTAAGTCTGGACTAGTATCACCCAGGGAGATTTTAAAGTCCATTTGCCCACGTGCACCCTCTACCAACTCAATCAGAATGTCTGGCGATTGGAGCTAGGCATCAATATTTTTAAAGATCCTCAAGTGACTCCGATGTGTGACCAAGTTTGGAAGCCACTACCCTAATGTTTTAATAAGTAATTCAGGCTCCTTCAAGATAGCACCAGCAGGGGAGTCCACTTAGTGAGTAGTTGAAGGTAAAGTTTGTGAATTAGAGTCTAGAAAGACAGATAAAGTCCGAGTAATTAAAAGCAGAATGTAACTAAAATGTAGTTGAAAGAGTTATGCATTTTTTCTAAATTAAGTATTTGTGATGCTCAATAACATGGAATGATTCTTTAAGGCATTTATTTAAGTTAGACATATCTTAAAAAATAATAATTTGGATGATTTTTGTCTAGTCTATGAATTTGCCTCTTCTATAGTTATAATGGGGGAGGGGGAGGGTATGTAAGGAGTTGATTTCAGTATTTCAAAAAGTCTTCTGAAAATGATACTTTTACCCAAGATTTCCTAGATAGCGTCTAGTTAACCACCAACTCCTTCACTGTGGCCTGGAATTGTGTCAAGGTAGGACAGTCGCTCTGGCCATCACAGGGCCATTGGAAGCTCCATTTTTCAGTTATAAATGCCTTAGATATATTTTTTAAGTTGTTTATTTGAAATTTTTCAAAAAAAGGGTCCAATATAGAAATAAGGTTGGTAACACAGGTTTAGAAAACAAGCATCTCATTAATAATCTTTGCTCTCAGCTTAAGTAGTATTTTAGAAGCTACGTATTTGACACAAGGAATTTTATCTCATTCCATTTCTCAATTCCATGTAATCACTATTTAACTGAGTTATGGTCTGAATTCTAACTCTGGGATCTCCAGGGACCCTAATGAATGATTCATTCCTGCTGGACCTTGGACCCAGAACTAATTCTTGGTTTTCATCTTGGGGCAGGGCATTAGTGGACCTCCAGGAGACCCGGGCTTGAAGGGATTTCAAGGAAATAAGGTAATCCTATTCTTGGGTTAAAGACAGGCAGAGTGCCTTTCCCCTGGTGAGCCAAGGTAATGCATATTTTTATTAGGCAGAAGTCAATGGACTCTTTCAGGAAGTATCTTTGGCAATACAAAATAACCTACAGGTATGTACTTAGAAGCAAGATTGTTCAAGTACCTGGAGGAAGTCACTGGCATCGCTTTTTCATTTACTATTATATTATTCAAAGGGGGCATTATCTAAAATAAGCCATCATCAGAACCTTTGCAGTGCATCCTCTTTGACTTGTGCCCTTTAGTCATTAGGTAATATAGCTCACTAGAACAGCCAAGTGGTAACAAGTAACTCCATTCAAATGACCCTTTTTCCTACATGGAATGCCAACTGGATCTACAGTTGATAAGGGGAGAGAATTTAAAACTCTTATAACAAAAGAAATCTAGCTTTTTTTTTTTTTTTTAACAGGGGCATAACCTCCATCATCAGTGCGGTGCTTGTAACATCATTCCCCAGATAACCAAGCGAGACAGATAGGGAGGGCTGAATGAGGGCCAAGCAGAACCAAAGGTGCAACAAGAGGGGTCTGTAAAGGACCCCTTAGAAAGCTCTGTTTTCCAATGAGAGTGGCCATCAATTTGCTGGAATCAAGCCTTCTACTTCTTTTTTAATTCTTCTCAATGCTTAGTAAATTTCACGGATGTGGTAAATACCCAGTAAATGGAGTTGTTAGTGATAGGAGATCTGTGGAATTTACGGCGGCGGTAACTGCAGAAAGTGCTGTCCCCAACGGACCCTAGCTAAAGCCAGTATTTTAAAAGTGCTATTACGTTTAAGTTGTCGGGGGTAGTTTGGCTACTTGAGAAAGAGGAAAGGAGTGACAAGAATAGTATTTTTAATGAGATAACGACAGTGGGTGGTTCCCCAGACCACTTTTAATTGGCAATTAAAATAGAACGGGCTTCTCCACAGGGGCATGCTTCAGCTTCGTCTGGGGAAGGTGTCTTTCCCAGTCCTTGGCTACATTTCTCTCTGGGGAAAAGAAATGGCTCTTTTGAATACTGAGGAGGAGGATTTTATAAGATTGCTTTGGCTGTAGGTAAAATCCTTGAGCAAGGAAAAATATATCTTGAAAATTCCTGCTTATTTCTAGGATTTTTTGTTTACCTAAGATGATGATTTTCACTTGTTTGTGAAAGAGAGACTTAAAATCAGGGTTCAGGGTTGGAGTATGTGGCAGTAGTAGAATTATGGAAATTTTGAGGCACAAGGGATATGGGGGATCACTGTGGCCCAAAGTTTTCACTTTTGAAAATGAGAGAGTCTGGAGATCCAGTGGCTGGCGGGAGGCAAAGGCAGAGCCAGGCCCGTCAGCTCTGGAGGGCATCAGCGGAAGTGCTGGGAGGGGCGCTGGAAACGTGGCTTTGGGACACGGTTGGTGGCAGTCCCTACAGGGGTGCTGTCATTTGATCATTTCTCTTTATGTCCCATACAATTACTGCCATGGCTTTTCTTTTTAAATACATTTATTTCAACAAAATTTAGCTTTTTCTCCACCCCTGCATTAATTCTTAGAAAGAATAAATAACAAAGAATGAAGTGTTTGAGGGAGCTGGTCATTTTCTGACATACTCACACTGCACGCCTGACTTCCACTGCGACATCTTAAAAAGAGTTGTGTCAAAAGCATTTGAGAACTTCATTAATTTACAAAAGGGCCTCTCAAATTTTTTAAGAAATTGTGGTAAAAGATATGTAATGTAAAATGACCACTTTGATGTGAGCCGCAAATCTCACTGCCAGGTGAACACACAACGTTCATTGCCGGATTGAAAAGACGGAAAGTTCACTGGGAATCTCTAGAGCATGTTCAAGGTTGTTGGGAGGAAGTGAGGTTAGAACGAGCTTCTCTTTTTCCCTCTAGTTATATTTCTGGCTTAAAGTCACAAATGTATTAGTCTCTTGACTCTTAATTTGAGACTATTACTAATTTCTACTTGTCTTTGGATCGCAGATGCATGTCACATTAAACATTATTTTTTAATTTTATACATTTATGAGTGCATTGTATTAAAAGTCAGCTTTCAGGGAATACTTTCATTTTACATTCCAGAATGTACTTCTAAATCTTAAAGACCAAATAAACTATTTTTTCTCAATCTAAAAATCATATTGTTTTATAGTGACATTTCTTTTCATCCATTACCATTTTATTACAAAATGCTTTTTAAGAAATTGCTCCTGCAATTTGTATGAAAACATTGTCTAAAATCCAGTAATTCTGTGTTTTCTAATGGGCATAGGGAGGATTATTTATTTTAAAACTTCTGTAATGATGGATAACACTTATTGATTATCTGCAGAAACAGTTCTAAATGCTCATTTAACATAATACTACCTTTTGAGGCATGCTCTTTCCTTGCCCTAAGATTGGGTACAGATCAGGCTACTGCACAGGGAGTTTAAGCAACGAGCCCAAGTCTGCACAGCAAGTAAGGGACAGACCCAGGATTCAAACCCAGCCAGTCTGCCGTTAACCACCACATTATATTTACGTCCTTAGGAAAACTGCTCAGTGTCCTGAATAGTCAACCTGAGGAAAATACATTTCTTTTGGGTAGGCTGCACATTGCATCTGTGTCCACTTCTAATGCACTCTAACAGAAACATCAATCTGTTAAGAGGCACCTTTCTACTTGGATATAATATTTATACAGAAATGCAAGAAAAGAAGGAAGGGAATCACATGAGGAGATAGAAACCAGTAATGTGCTCTTTGAATTATTTTATTTCTTATAAGACCTTCTAATGGAAACCTTTAGATGTGTAACATTTGTGAATATTCCCCGGGAGATTCCCTAGATGGGGTCTGCCTCTGTCTCTAAATGTATGAATGGTCGCTCTCATGAACCACAATCCCATTCTGTTGCTCTAGAGGTTGGATTTTCTTCATCAAAGGGTTTGCAGTGAAGGTGGCCAAAGAACAACAGGGAAAAAAAATAGCATATGACAAATCAAGGAAAAATGTGACTCTGGCCTTGTTTCTACAAATCCTTTCTGCCCTTAATCTTTTCCACATGTAAAGTAGCTCCTCTTTTTCCCTGGATGCCCTTGTTTCCTTAGAAACAAAACATAGATGTTCCTCACAGTGAAGCCTTGGCTCTGAGGGCACCTCGGTCTCACACACATGAGGGCCACGCAGTGGCATTCCTAAGGAGGGCATCCCACCCGTTTCTACACCAACTGGAATTATAACCATGTAAGTACCCAGGAAGACTTCCCCCTGGGATGGAACTGAAAGTGTGACTCAAAGAGCACGGTGCTCTTTCTCAGTGAGAACCGAGTGCCTAAAACCCCGTGCCAACTTCCAAGAGCTGCCGTGGTGATTCAGGTTACGGTCACATCTGGCCGTGGAACGGGCCCTCTAATAACTGGAAAGAATGGCTCGAGACTGGCAAGCCTTTCAAATCACGGAGAATAAATTACCGAAATTAGTTTTGAACAAATAAGCACAGAATGCTGGATGGACAAGCCCACATTAGGTCATTTTTGCCATTTCTTGATGTTTTTCTGTGGTTAGGTCTGAAGAGTATTTTTTTTTCTCAAGTCTCATGCAAATTTGCTCTTTCCAAGACCCTCTTTGTGCTCCTGGAAGGAGAGACAGCTCGTTGTGGCTTGACCAGGAAACAGGTTGTGACACGTTGAAGTCTCCTAGTGCTGGGATTTCAGTGCTAAGGCCGGAGGACACTCACAAATAGCCCTGATGTATTTTCCCAAGGCAAAATACCACACGTTCATGCCCAAACCATTAAAAAGTAGCATGATATTATATATTAATTTATCTTAATACATGAATTGCCTCCCTTCTTCTAACCTCTTCCACTGTTTTACTCGCAGATGTTCATATATTTCCTGCAGGGTTTTCTCCCCCTAAGTGTTTTCTTCTTGCACTACACTCGAGTACAAAAATCTTAAAGTCCTTTTATGTATGAGACTTGGTCTTACCTTATGTTCAGTTTAACTTCTGAGTTGTTAAGAAAATCCATAGAGAAATGTCATCAGTCTGGTCCAGTTTGACAAAGTGAATATGGCCAGGGCAAGAAAATAATCTCCAGTGAATTAAACAGCCATAATCCATCAAGAATGAACAAAGGACCTAGTATTAATAAAAAGACAAAATCTGTGTTGCAAGAGGAGTGGGGACAAATTAGGCGCTTAGAACACACCAAAGTTCTGCACCGCCCCGTGATTCTTAGACACCCTTCTCCTTCTCCAACTCTGTCCAGCCTCTCCATTTTCTTACCCCCTATTTTGAGGTTCCTAAGCACAGTAGATATTTTTCAAGTAGCTGGAGAAATTAAGTAATAGCTAAATATACAGATCCTAAAATTAAAACTGTAAGTCTAGTAAACATCCCTGTAGAACATCCTGTTTCCTTCAAAATGCTCTATGAAAAAGGGTTATTTTTAAAAAGAGGGCTGCCCTGGCTGCTGTGGCTCACTCAGTTGGTTGGAACATTGTCCCATAAACTGAAAGGTCACGGGTTTGATTCCGGTCAAGGTACATACCTAGGTTGCGGGTTTGGTCCCCAGTTGGGGCACATGGGAGAGGCAACCAACGGATGTTTCCCCTCGCACTGATGTTTCTTTCTCTCCTTTCCTCTCTAAAATCAATGAGCAAGCCCTTGGGTGAGGATAAAAAAGAAGAAAAGAAAAAAAGAGGGCTGCTCGTCGGCCCTAAACATAGCTACTAGGGATGCATATGCAGGTAATGTTGGTAGCTGGCAGTGTACCAATCAAGTTTTCTTTGAGCTTCCATGCGTTATGCCTTTATACAATGCCAGACTTCTTTCAGATCTGAACTGTTGGCAGGAGAATTGGACAGCTATATGCAGGTCCATGACGGTTTTAAAGAAAAATCTAAAGCAGAAGATCGAGTGATAAAGGGTCAGAAGCACCACAATCATATCCAAGAGATAAAAAAAATTACATGCAACCTCAAACACATTTAAAGTAGGCTGAATGTAGGTATTTGTTGACTGCATCAATGACTGAATGAGGGAAAGGTTTTAAACGGAATGTGTTGTCAGCAGTAGCATACTGAAGATAGAGGTCAAACCGGCAGGAGCCTAAGGAGTCAGTTAGTTTGTCAGTTCTGAGGTTACTGGAAACCTTTGAGAGAGCAGTTTCAATAGAGAGGTTGGGGAGGTAACAGTGGATTGTGGAAGGAAGCGGAGAGAAGGGTGCAGTGGGCAGGAATTTTGGCCACTCTTCCGAGTTAGTTGGATAATGAAGAGAAACAGGACAGTGGTTGTCATAAACCTCAAGAGTTTCTTGTGCATTAAATAATCTAATGTGTTATTTATGCTTCCACTTTCTTCTCAGACTGGCATAAAGACTTGGGGCTTAATTTTATTTGCTTTCCAGTTTATAGGTACAACTTAGATTCTCAGGTTTTGTTTTTTTTTATAATGTCAGTATTTTCATTAGAACAGAAAAATCATTGATGAAGATTTAGTACAATAGTTTCAAAAGTACATTGCTGTTTTGGTAATTATTTAAATACTTGATTTGACTCAAAATTAGCTTAGTAGCTTTAGTAGGTCAACCTACTAAATCTAACTAATATTTCAATTGTGGTTTGGAAGTAGTTCAATGCCACAAATATGAACAACTGTGAAGAATTTTAAACTTTCTCCTTATTTCAGTTCCCATATAACTCAAAAACTTAACAGTTTCCTGACATTATGATGTTGCTTTGAATCTCTAAAAAATCATGATTTGCAATAGAATATAATTCCTTATAACTCAATGGGAAGTAAATCAGCTGAAACATACATGACATCAGCAATTCCTAATACAGAATAATTAATCAAACAGAAAACTTTCTTTTTAAGTCCATAGTTCTCCTAACTGAATGACTATATTTTTGGCTTCAAATAAAGTATTTTAAGTACAGGATACTGGAACACAGTATCCAGCTGTTCAAAAGCAATAATGGGTCTTCTGGCTCAGGCTGACAACTTTGAACAAGGTTGTGATAGCTCAGTGAATAGCACTGCGATGGGAAGAATCCTTTACAATTTTAATTACAAATATCTGTTTAATGAAGAACCAGCACCAAGCTGCCAAACCATGTGAATAGTTTTCCTTCAGAGATGTCAAAGTCTAAATGCTATTTCTGCCTTGAGCCTACAGTTAAGGGGAAAGAGGCATTAGTAATGCAGTGATTCTTGTTGCAGGGAGGGCTTTGACCTACATGCACACCTGCCCACCAGGACTCTAAATTAGCTTATTAATTCAATGGCATGAGACAACTGAAAGTGACAATGTGAAGTGTCAGCCAGAACAGCCAGGATGTCAGCCAATGGCTTCAAGGTAGATAATGTTCATTCCTGAATCTCTGACACATGTGGTCCCTCTGCAGATGATGTATGCCCTGTGTGAGTGTGTGTGCAGGTGTGTATGCAGAGACTGCTAAGGTAAAAACTTTGACAGATTGAGAAACCAAAATGCTGCCGATATTTCCCACCAAGGTGCTGAGTCTAACCCACGTGCCCAGTCAAGCTGGTACTAATGTGGAAGAGAATCAGTTACTGCAATGTCTTTGCAGAGAAGTCAGAATTTTTAGAAAAATAGTTAAATCAGTGTTCTTACTTCATTCAAGCTGCAATAGCAACGTTGCAACAGGGAAAATCAAGTTTATTCCATGGATGAGGTAAAATATACCTAACATAACATTTACCATTTTAACCATCTGTAAATGTACAATTCAGTAGTATTAAATACATTCCCAATGTTGTATAACCATCAGCATTGTCTATACTCAAAACTTTCCCATCACCCCCAAATAAACATTGTGCCCTTTAAACAATAACTCTCCTCATTTCCCCCTACCCCCCATCTCCAAGGTAAGTTTTTAAGAAACATATCACACCTGTTGTATGAACCCATCTCCTCTCCTAAATCAATGTTTTGTTCTCAGATTTATGGAGAGGGTCCACCCTGAATATGTTCCAGCAACTTATTCTGTGCTGGAGGAGTCAAACAGTGGCCATAAGAGTGTGATTCTTAAAAGCTCTCCTGATGGGGTGCTGACCAGTCCCCCCTTTTAGGGAAATAGCACACAGTGCCTTAGACCTTATTACATGTGATGAAGTATGACTTTCCGGTTAGAATGAACCATGTGAACTGCCATTTTTGTAGGTCAAACATGGTTGAATGTGGTCAATTGTATGTGGTTTAGCCTAAAAGCATTAAAAAAAAGGACTTAAGAGTTACTAAAATCCAGTACAGTACCACAGTTTTAATTACATTATTCTCCAGTTCTTTGTCATTCTGAGGTTTTTTCCTCTTCAGAAGAGACAAGTATGTGGAGAGTATGAACTGTGGTCTCTTCTCTCGCCCAGGGAAAGGTACTCAAACACGCCTGCAATCGGAGATTTTAGCAGGGTGGTTCCAAACTCAGTGATGGGTTCACACATGTGTACTTACACACATAACTGCATTGTGTGACCATAGCATTGCCCGTTGTGATTCATGTTGCCTCTACCCCGTCACCGCTAACTCAGTGACAACACTGATGCTGGGGGAAACGACATGTGAGTCGGCTTGTGTGAAGTGTGTTTCCTCTTGGCTTATCTTGTCGGTCAGCGTTCTTGGTTTGCCTGTGATGGATCTTCAGCTATGGGTAGATTGAAACTATCTGACTTTTGTGTTTTGCATCCTGTAACAAAGACATGAATTTAGTCTGCAATGAGATGATTTTTTTAAATACTTTAAGAAAAGAACTGAAAAGTTCCAAGGGGCAGTTTGCAAGGTGTTTAGAGCACCGCCTCTGAAACGGACTGCTGGGGTTCAAAGCCAGCCCGCTATTATATTAGCTCTGTAACTGGAGCCAGTCACTTCCTTCCCATGCCTCATTTTCTCATCCAGGCAATGGGTTAATAATAGTACCCGCCTCTTAAAGTCATTTTGAGGGTTATGTGAGTTAATATAGGTGAAGCACTTAGGATAGCACTTGTTACCTATTAAGTGCCATATATGTTGGCAATAATTATTAATCAGTTAAATACCTTGACAATATCTCTTTTTATGCATGTAGAATAAGTCTAGCTGGATATATTTTCTAAAAATATGCCTCTTATTACATAATACTTCCTCTCAAACAAGAGAAATTAGGGACTAAATACTGAGCTTGATTTAGCAAGAATTTGATAAGTGTTTCCTGTCCCTTTTTACCTTCTTTCCAAAAAAGGGGGGGGGGCCTTTCTTGACTTTTCCCCAAGACTACAGTCATCACTGTCCTGAGTTTTAGCGGAGCATGCATCTCAGCCATACCTGAACCGTTTTGCATTTGCAAAGCGCTTGTCCATCCTTTTCCTGCATTTGGACACTATGAGAATCTTTGTCTCAGGACAAAACATTTAAGCTGGTGCTACACGTTGTGTGGGAAATAACAAAAAGCAGTTGCAAAAACATCTTTCTAGTGGTAAGAAAATCTCATGTTTCTGATTACATTGTTCACAATTTTATTACTAAGAAATGGTAAAGTTCTGTCCTCAAAAATTTCCTAGAGTCTGGGACCACCCTTCATTATTTATTATCTTAGGGAAAGGAGGGACGTTGGCTGTGGTTAGGGCCAGAGCCAGGAAACAGGAGTGTTGGGTTTCTCTAGCTGGATTTTCCACGTGCTGTAACCTTAGGCCATCTATTAGAATTTCATTACTGCTGAATTTGGAAAAAAAAAAAAGATTAATTGTGTGTGGGTAAGTTTGCAAAAGTAACTGCATAATAGGTACTTGATATCACTATGTAATTTATATGCAGTTGCTCTTGACTGCAAACCTGAAGAAACCAGGGGAAACTCCAGAGGAGCATTTCTAGACTCCCAACTTCGCCAGCCTAGAGAGGTGTCCTGTTTTGTTCACCGCCAGCAGCCAGCGCAGCACCTGCCCCCTGGTGGCTGCTCAGTTAATGCTGCGTGGATAGTTGAGTGGCTGATACCAATCGGCTGAGCACTGAAAATGCAAAACTGAGCAAAATCACATGGGATCCTCCCCACAGTCTAGGGGAAGCCATATTAACTAAATGCAAAGTTGCAATTATAAAGCATGCTCAGAAAAAGAGGAAAATGGTGCTATCAGTGCCTCTGAAATAGGGATTTTCCCTGATCAGAGAAGCCTTCCCTGAGACCATACTGCTTAAAATAAAATCTGAAGGATGAGTCAGGATTGACTAGAAAAATAGGGAAGCAAAAACATCCCAGATAGATAAAATAGTACGGTTGGAATGTTGTCCCATACGCCAAGAGGTTGTGGGTTTGATTCCCAGTCAGGGCACATATCTAGGTCACAGATCTGATCACTAGTTGGGACATGTATGGGAGGCAACTGATTGATGTTTCTCTCACATCAATATTTCTTTCTCTTTCCCTCCCTATCCCTTCCCCTCCCTCTAAAATCAATAAACATATCCTCAGGTGAGGGTTTAAAAAAATAGTACGTGCAAAGATCCTGTGGCAGAAGGGAACCTGACAGGGAACTGAACAAAGGTCGATGCTGCTAAGGTGGTGTGTGAAGAAGCAACGAATAACAGAGGGGGATGGAAAGGCCACAGGACCATGCTGTGCAGGAGCTCACCAGCCTTGTAAGGAGCTCTGTCTTTATCCTAAGAGCTAAGGGAAAGGCTTTGAAGGCTTTTACGCAGATTAAAATGAAAGTAGAAAAGATTGCTGTGGCAGCAATGAGGGGAATAAATTGGAGTGTGCTAGAATGGATACATGCAGAGTACTACGGAAGCTGTAGTCTGAGCAGAAGCTGATATTAATTCGGGGTAGACTTGGAGACACGGTAGAGAATGAAGGCGGTAGGTGGATTTGAGAGCAATTTAGGAGGCATATTGATAGGCCCTGGTGAGGGTGAGGTACTGCACATGCCGGGTAAGTGTGTGAGAGTTGTCAAGAGTGACTCCTAGGTTCTGGTTTGACCCATGGAGGGGTTGGGGTGCCCTTTCCTGAGAGAGAATGCTGTGGGATGACCATGTCTGCAAGTGGAAGGTCGTGAGTTTGTCTTGGGGAATTATGAGTTTCTTTTAAAATTCTTTTTCCTGACTTCCTTTACACTGTTTTTATTAGCCCCCCTTCTTTTTCTTGGCCACTGTCTTCCCCAGCTTCCCCCAGGACCTCTCTGTGCTCTTCCACTCCCACTTCATTTCAATGCTCCGTGGTTCTGGCCTGAGCCTCCGGCCTCTTTAGTCAATCCAAACCTGCACCAGCCAATACGATGGCCATATGTGGCCACTGAGCACTTGAAATGTGCCTCATGCAAATTAAGGTGTGCCCTAGGTGTTAAACACACGGGAATTCAAAGACATAGACTTAAAAATACTAAAAATAAAGTCATTAGTGAGATTTCTACATTGATTATCTGTTGAAAGGGTAATATTTTGGATATATTGGATTAGATAAAATGTACCATTACTTTCTCGGTGTGGCTACTAGAAAATTTAAAATTACATTTGTGGCTCCCTGTGTATTTTTAGTGGGCAGAACTGCTCCAGACAGTGACCTATTGTCACCCCATTCCTGTCTACCTGAGCCCACAGAACTGCTTACTGTACCCAGAACATTTCAAATCATTTTATGTCTCATATGCTTTCCTTTTCCTGAACTTTTATTCCTTTCCTTTCCTACCAGATTAGGTGTGATTCCTACTTCTTTGTTCAGAGCAAAGATCTCCTCTGCTCTATGAAAATGTCCTAGTTCCTTAAGGTAGAATTAAACATTTCTTCCTCGGAGGCTTACATGCTCTGTTAATGTCTTTATTATACCTAATTTACATGCTTGTATTTTGTTTTATGTTCATGTGTCTGTCCAGCCAGATTGTAAGTTTCTGAGAAGTGCAGATGCAATCTGATTTATGTCTGTAATTATGTAACTGGGTATTCGGTGTCAGGTTGGTGCCCAAGAAAAACTTGATGAATAACAATGGAATCTATACACATTAAACAGCTACCATGTGACTGGCTATGACTCAGATGTTTTACGACAATATCTTGAATCCTCTCAGCAACCCTGTAAGGTAGATATAATTATCTTCATTTTGCATTTGAGGATCTTGCAAAAGCTCAAACTGTTAGTAAATTATAGAGCGAGGATTCAGCTACAGTGAATGACTCCAAAGCTATGTTTTTCTCCTGTGATTTCATACACGCTGGAAAACAGATTTAAAAAATGGAGATTATATTCCTACATCATAACAAGGAGAAAATACCTATCTCCTAGGACTGTTCAAAATTAAACGAGATGCTGTATATAAAGTGTCAGGCAGGGCTTGGAGATAGCTGGTTGAAGTAAATAGCGGCTTTCTTCAGTCTTGAGGCCCATACACAGAAGTCCTTAGTTTCTGAGGAGGACCCAAGCGGCCTAACGGCCGTGATGCCCCTGCACACACTCACACACATGCACACTCGTGCCGAGGGCATGAGAAGCAGAGCCCTAGGGGCCACCACTTTGACCCAGCCCTCTCTGCACACCCTCAGATGGTTAGAGAGAGAGCAGTGGAGAATTAAGTAGTACTGCAGCAGAGTGTGTGTGTGTGTGTGTCTGTGTGTGTGTGTGTGTGTGTTGGTGAGGGCTGGAGCAAGAATACTAGCAGAAAAGGAATCAAGTCTGGAGTCTTACTAGGGTTATGTTGCCTTGGTGAATTCCCAGGAAATCAGTCTGAGGGGAGTGCCGACCCTCCTCTTCCTGTTCTGTCTTCCCCAGCTGCGGTACTTTACAACTGGGACCACTTTTCTAGCACCTCAGGAATCTTTGCAGGAAAAGGAAAGGGGAAGTAGGAAAAGGCACATATTAATGGTAGGCCAACACTGGTCTGTGGGTGTTGTGTTGAGATGCTAGGCTCCTGAGAAATTCATTTAAGCATGTGAAATCCCTCTGTTTCAAGTCCCTGTAATTTCTCCAATATTTAAGAAATATTAAGAAATCTCTCAGCTGCTGCTGGTACTTGACCAAGGCTAAATGACTTGGTGAATGACCAAGGTGTTCATTTACTGAATAATGGAAACAGTCACCCACATGCAGTACAATTGACAAGGAGATTCCAACTTGGGTGGACAGCAAAGAAGTTGTAAGGAAATGGTTCTCTGAAGTAAAAACCTGGGAAACTGAATATTCTCTAGCACTTAAATCAAACTTTGAGATTAAGAGAACAACTTGCCTTGGCTGGTGTGGCTCAGTTGGTTGGAGTATCATCTTATAACCAAACCGTTGCAGCTTCGATTCTGGGTCAGGGCACATGCCTAGGTTGCAGGTTTGATCCCCAGTCCAGGCACATAGGATTCCAGTCTGGGCACATGTGATCCCCGGGCTGGGCATGTAAGGGAGGCAACCAATTGATGCTCCTCTCTTGCATCCATGTTTCTCTCTCTCCCTTCCTGTCTTCCTTCTACTTTCTCTAAAAGCAATGAAAAAATGTCCTTAGGTAAGGATTAAAAAAAAAAAAGAAAAAAAGAAAACAATTTTAAGTTCAGGGAGAACTTTTAATCTGATGTTATAGAGAGAGAAATTCCATGGCCAAGAGCATGTAAAAATTAACAACAGCAATGACCTGGCTGCTGCAGAAAATTTAATCTACATAGAAGAAATAAGTACAAAATTGAATTTTACAGGGAAAAAAATGAAGTTGATTTATCTTCTAGATTCACTTGTACTCAAAAGGATGAAGAGAAGGTACTTTTAAATTCAATCCACTCAAATGTCAAAACATCATAAACTTTCCAATCAACTGGCTTTTGAGGTCACCTCTCTGGGAGAGGTATGGGCCTGATGCTCTCATTCAGTTCTACAATGGCCTGAATTCTACGCCAGGCCTGCTACAGAGTAGACAGCATTAACTGAAAATTAACAGACACCTTGGTTAATAGTGACGTCATCATAAGCACTCTTTTTGTTGAAGAATGCTTCCAAAAGAATGTTTGAAAGTAGGTAGTCCAGGACAGAATCAGTAGCTTAATGGGGTTCTCCAGGAGTCAGGCAGGATCTTTTAAATTTTTTCTGCATCATCCTCTTCACCTGTTGACGTTCATCTGCGAGGCTGTTGCCTCATGACTCTAAGATAGCAATTACAGCTTCAAGTAGGAAACACGAGCCAGAGGCAAAAGGTTCCGCTTTGCATTAAATAAGATCCCTACCTTCGTCAGAACTCAGCCAAACACCAACCTAGAGTAACCAGTGGCAAATGGAAAGGAGACTCTAGACTTGCATTAGGCCAATTATCATTCATTCTATACCCCTCAGGGCAAAGAATAGCTGTCCGTGACCTGAGCAGGTCAGAGTTTAAACAGCAAGGAAGGACAGAGGGTAGAGCGTTGTCACTGGGTAGAAAATAAAATTCGTCTGCTAGATTTGCTGAATGAACAACTGCACTGGGCTGCACTGTGACTTTCATGGATCCTAAAAACTTTGTCTTTGTGGGTCCCTTCGTCCAAAAACTATGTTAAAAATAGTGTTTTACAACTGAGTAGATATAAAGACAAATCCGGACTGAATTCATTGTTATGTGTTCATTCTTATTATGTTTAATTTTAATTTCAATTTTAAAAATGCAACTTGAAACACTTTTGTCAGCCCCAAATACTGTGCCTACGATGCTCAGTGTGGAATTCTGCACCGGGTCTACATTCTGTTTCCTACTGGCATGCAAACTCGAGGGCAGTGACTGTGTACTAGGTCTCTTTGTTGCCCTCGAGCCTCTCTGACATCACCATGAATCTCAGAGCTGCTCAACAAATGACACTGAGTTGAGCTAACATATCACCGTTTCTTCCTCTAGGGTGAGCCAGGTCCTCCTGGTCCTTATGGTCCTCCAGGAGTCCCGGGTATTGGACAGCAAGGTATTAAGGTAAAGATACTTGTCTTTTTGCCCATTGTGATTCTTGAATTTGTTGTGGGGGCTGGATGAGCTGTGATTTAAACTCTGCTCAGTCTTACCGTCAAAGATACAAAGAGGCTGCTGGCAGAAGTTACTTACAGTCTGGATGCTTGGACACTGCATGTCCTGGTCAGGGGCAGTTACCACAAGAATAATCAATGTATTTTGTTATTTGATTGGGATGAAAAATTTGCTCGTCTCCAAATACCCACCCTCTTGCCAATGTACATCTGGTTCTGTTGAGTTTTCATGTACTTGAAATGTTAATATGCAAAATGTTATTGATTCATGAGACACCTTAACACATCAACTATCACCCGCTCGCATTAAAGAAACCTACAGGGACAGAAATCAGGAGAACCACGACACTGAGAAGTAAATGTTGACAGAAAGGTCTATAGGGGGATAGAAGGGACTGGAACACCAACATCCCGGGTCCCCTGAACATGAAGGATGTAATAGAGCAGAGTGCTTATTTTAAATGAATTTTCTAAGTCATTAGGACACAAAGACATTGATGCAGGACTAATGCAGAGAGCAGTTCAAAACAGTGCACTTTGGATGTCATCAAGCATCACCACAGATGTCAATTACACAATAGCATGTTGACACTTCAGCGAGGGAGGAGTTTATATTGGCAGAGTTATTGGAGAAGGGTTCTGAGGAGATCAAGTGTGAAACAGAAGTGAAAGGAGAGGTGACAGGGAACAGAGTGGGGGCGGGGAAAGGGCAGCGTTCCAGGACTGTGGTGGTGGGCCAGGAGCAGCATGAGCATTGTCAACGTGGTCATCTCAGTGACCAAAATGAGTCACTCACAGTCCGTCCTGGCAATCACTACACAGTGGTTTCTGAAAGCCCAAAGTGCCTATTGCATTTAGACCAGAAGGGATGCCGAACATTTTAGGGTGACTTCTTCACTGAAATTCAAGCCATATCTCCTCCTCCAGAATTTTTTTTTTATCTTCTTGAATGAGGAAAGTTTGGCTGTCTTGCTATTTATTGTTATTGAAATCTTTAGAGTATTTTGTGCTATGTTTCTTCTTTGTTTAAAAGCTCAAACTTTCATTTGATTATTTCTTTCTCTTAGGGAGAGAGAGGCCAGGAAGGAAGAACGGGGGCTCCAGGACCCATTGGCGTTGGTGAGCCAGGCCAGCCAGTAAGTAGCTAGCAATTGTAGATGGAATAAGGACAAACATAGTACTTACGTGCTCCTTCTGGTTAGAATAAATGGTTCAATTAATCGATCATGTATCCTTTCAGACAACAAAAGACAATAAATATGCAAGAACCTATGCAAGTCTCATTTTTCATAATACTTGAAATAGGCACCTGGACTACACAGATGATAGGTACAACCTGCTCTCTCTTACTGTAATCTCTTACAAGATTAATCAGCTTGTTCAAGAAAAAGAGTTCTTACATGTCAAAGTTTCCTGGGAGATATGAGATCTGGATTCTGGTCCAATGTCTGTACTTTGTAATTTACTTTCCTGCAGCCGTGAGAAATTCATGACAATGAGGACTTCACTCATTACCTGATCCGTGAGCGTACTCTAAAGCTAGTGTCAATGATGGTAGAGAGGCCATACCTGTGTTATTTGTAGAGGCATGGAAAAGAGAAAAATACTTCTATCAAGAGAGATCTGAAGAGGAAATGAATCAAACATGACTATTCTAGCATAAAAAGCTTCTTAACTTTTCAAGTGATCATTCTCCTAGCAAAGAACAGTAGCTGACTCCCTGGGGTACAAGTGAAAACATAGTTGGGCTCCCGATTTCGTTCTGCATTGCACACTTCCTCATATGTAAATGGCAACAGAAACATGTGCTTCCTGGCTGTGCTCTGTGAGTGAAATGGGAGCACACTGCTTGAGGGTCAGGCTTTTCACTAATGCCTGCTTGCACTAATTCAAAGCCAAACACAACTTAGGATGGAGGATATGTGGAGGGAAGGTATTCTAGACTAATTATCTAGAGACCAGTGGTCAAGTCTCAGTTTCCACTAGCTAGACAGCGGCCCTAAAGGGAAACCACTGAGAGAGTAGAAATCAGCTTTCTTGCAGACACTGCTGGTTGTTCACTGGAGAGGCTGGAAACTGAGAAGACTAGAGGGACATCAGCTAGAAAGAAAGATGTGGGCACAGACAGATTGTCATGTGTACAGGGAGTACAGCCAGGGATCTGGGAATTTCTTAACAGAAACAAGAATCTTTTCATCATGCTCTGAGTAAGTGGAATTAAAAATGAAGTAAATACATAAATTTTTTTAAATGAGCTGCTAAAAATTGCAGGGAAGAATTAAGTAAACTTCCACCAGATAGACACATTATAATATTTTGCTACACTCTCTTTAGATTTTCTTGAAAAACCGTAAAATATGGATACAGTCAAGTTTACATAATCTCTGCCAGAAAATAGAAGAGGGAAGACAGCAAAACACAGTTTCCCAACTTATATAGCAAAACAATGACAGTACATAAAAAGAAAACTATAGAACAATATCCCTCATGAATCTACATACAAACATCCTTAACAAAATATTGGCGAATAGAATTCAGCAATATATAAAAACAATTATATAGCATGGCCAATGGGGTTCATTCCTGGATGCAAGACTGATTTAATCATTGAAAATTAATTAATATAATACATCATATTATTGGCTAAAAATGATATATAAGATAAGAAGAAATAGAAAAGCATTCACAAAACTTAAAATTCAAAACCCTCATAAACTCTGGTAAAAACTATCAGAAGCTAGAAATAAAAGAGAACTTCAGCTTCTATAAAGACAAAGAAGAAAATGAACAAACCAAGAAACCCTACAGCTGACAGTGCACTACATTTAACTACGTGGTTAAATGGTAAAATCAAAACAAGACAAAGACTTCTGTTTTCACCAATCGTATTCAGTGTAGTATCAGATGTCCTAGCCAGAGCAATAAGGCAAGAAGAGGGAATAAAAGGCATATGAATCAAAAAGAGCTGAAGCTGCTCCTGTCTGCAGATGACAGAGTGGCATTCATAGAAAATCCCCAGAAATCTATACCAAACCTCCTAGAACTAACAGATGAGTTTAAGGTCAGAGGATGCAAGTGGAACATACACAATCAATTTTATTTCTATATTCTCGTAACAAATACAGAAACTTCCACCTTTAATTACATTATTACCACTCATTCTGTGCTTGTCTCAGATGACTGGTTCATAAAAAATAAATTGATTTTAGACTCTCAGGGAGATCTGTTTATTTCTTGTGCAAGGTTATTCAGAGCACTATCTGTAAAAAGTACTCCCTGAAGTAGCACTAGTAAATACTTTGAGGTTTAAAATAAAGTACATGGCATGTGTA
>VMDR010018891.1:0-18787 GCA_007922815.1 Macrotus californicus
CTAGGACCCTGTGGGTCTCTCCAACGAGCTCTCCAGTGAGGCCGGGAGTTTCTCCCGCTGCGGCGGCCTCAACCCCTAGAGGAGTTTTCAATCAGAGGCTCTGAGGCTTTGTTTCCCCGGGCTGGAACTCTGGGTTGCGGTGTCTGTCTCGCTCCCCAGTTGTTCCTCCCGGTTTATCTGCACAAGGGAGTGGGACTCCTGGTCCGCAGCCGCCAACTCTCCCGCTTTCTGCGCCCTTCCCCGGTCCGCAGCCACCAGCTCTCCTGGCCAGCCGCGCCTTTCCCCGGTCTGCCAGCCGCCGCCCTGCGCGCGTCCTCTCCGGCCCGTCTCGCCCCTCCTATCAGTCTGGATGAAAGTTTCTCCTTTAGTTCCTTGGTTGTCGGACTTCCATACAGTTCGATTTTCTGTCAGTTCTGGTTGTTTTTTGTTTTAAAATTTGTTGTTGTCCTTCTTTTGGTTGTACGAGGAGGCACAGTGTGTCTACCTATGCCTCCATCTTGGCCGGCCTCTGAACTGTACTCATTGTCTTTCTTGTCCTATATGGAGTCTTTCCCCAGAGCCAAAGTTACAACTGAGTAAATGGTGTGATAAAAACTGGGATTCATCAACAGCACTGTGTTGAAGCATGAGAAAATTATCCCAAAGCAAAAAGAAAAAAAAAAAAAAAGCCATCAACGGCATGATACAGTAGCCCATACATTTCCTGATGCTGACAGAATACTACTGACTTATTTTTCCTACTACCTTACTTTTCCTGGCTCTCCCATGCCTCCCTGCATGCAGAGATGCAGAGCACTTGTACAGGTTACAGTAACATTATCTTCTTATGCTTTCCACTTCTTTCTCCTTCCTCTGGGAAGTCCCATCATTCTGGCCTTTATATCCTTATGCTGTTGTCTGTGAGTCTCTGCATTCCCTAAACACTCTCTGGTTCATCATCAGGAACCTGAAAGTCTTAGAATGGTAGTCTGGTCCAGCCATTGAAAACTTTAAGGAGTTGGGAAAGGGGAAATCAGAATCACTCTTGTCTTAAAACTTGGGCTTGCCTGCCACACAAAGATCTTTGACTCTCAAACTCTCAAGATGATTCTCATGGAGGGTGTTGCCTCTTACTATTCCGGCTTTAACATTTTTTGATGACTTCATATCTCTGTTTCTCACACACACATATACACATACTCATTCAGGTTAATAACTTCCATGGCTCTGTTTCATATCTTACAAAGTCACAATCAACTGCTTATTCTTATAGCTAAGACCATTATAACCTAGCTTAATGGAAGAGGGAAGGAATTATTCTTATTATTTTTCCCTTCCCCATCCCTATATCTCAAGTCCTCTAAATAGTTAGAAGTAGTCAGTTCTTAGATCTGAATCAAGAGTTAGGAGACTTTGATTCTCCATCTGATTTGGTCTCTTACTGAAGTTCTTGTGACTGTTTTAGTATCTGGAATATTCTTCTATCTACACCTAATTGTAGTATAGACTGTAATAATATAATGATTAAAAGTGCTTTGTGTTCCTGTAAAAACCTTTTTGGCCTATAAATTTAGGTTTAGAAAATTGGATAAATCCCACACAAAGTAGACTGGATTCCTTTTCCTCAAAACCCTTGTTGCCTCTTTGGTCTTGGTAAAATTCAGAGGGTGGTGGAAAACAACTTTACAGCATGTGGATATTTACCTGATGAGTCATGATAAGTATGGTTTCAATGGATATTTTTACTTTGTCTACAACTAGAAATGACTGTGTTAGAAATACTGAAGCCATGGAAGTTCCTGTGCTCCTGTGAAGAATTAGGTCTGCCACTCTGGTGATACTGTAATGGCATCTGTGCCATTACAAGAGGTCAGTGACTAGGGGTTTTCAAAAGAGGGACCTTACATTTAGTGAAGGACAGATTGTGGAAGTCATAGGGGTAAGGGGGTTCTGGAATAAATAATACTTCAGGCACTGAGAATGTGTTGGAAAGCACCTAGTAATGCACACTGGGTATCTCTATCAGCTCAGTGAAAGTGAAACTAGAGCAAGCCCTCGCATAGTCACGCACGGCCCCTCCTGCATTCAGCTAAGGGGCTTTTCTTCTTTTATCTTCCATCAGGAGATGGGAGTTTATAAGAAAGAAGGGAATGTTCTTACTCCTTTTTCCTCTGATACTCAGAACAAGGCTACAAAAGGATAGAAGGTCATGCCTCAGCATCACATAAAGAGTGGTTTCTCTAACCTTTGGTATTCACCAGGAGAGAAATGGGGTTTTGAGCTCATGCCCCG
Organism: Macrotus californicus; assembly: GCA_007922815.1. NCBI lineage: Eukaryota > Metazoa > Chordata > Mammalia > Chiroptera > Phyllostomidae > Macrotus > Macrotus californicus. The sequence goes on from VMDR010018891.1 coordinate 2,272, forward strand.
CTGTAGCCAGTTGTTGTGGAATCACTTTGTAGGACAATAGATTCATGCCTGAGCAGATGGCGTGGTTCCACAGAGTCCACCTTATCCTGCTCTTCCTTTCTGCCTCCTGCTGCTTCCTTCATCCTTCTTCACAAGCCCTCGCTGTGGCAGGTCATTAGTGTGAGGCTGGAGGAGGAGGCAGCCTGGAAGGGAGAACTTACTGCCCCAGAGCTCCTGTCAACTAGAGGGAAAGCCCAATCCCTCAGCTGCCCAATGGCCCAGGCAGCCCCATACAACTTCTTGACTACATCAGCTTAGCTTTGCCATTCAAATTGATTGTTTACACCAGGTCATCCACCTTGAGCATGGCAAATCACTTGTTCGCAAAAGTAGTCCCAGGCTTGCTACATGCCTCCTGCCCTCCTCTACCCACATCCCAGCCCATGCACCCTGCTGCTCTCACCTTGGCTGTGCTCCCTAAGAATCTGTGGTTCCAGAAGCTGCAGGAACAAAACTGCGAGGACAACTCTGACCTCAACTTGGACGCGTTTTTGAAGAAGACAAGGAATGCTTCAGCCACTTTAGCTTGACACTCAGCACAAACCACGGGTATATTCTGGTGGATTACTCCAAGAACCTTGAGACAGAGGGTGTGATACAGGTGCTGGTGGGCCTGGCCCAGTGCAGAGGTGTGGAGGCCACCTGGGAATGCATGTTCAGTGGTAAGATCAACTTTACCAAAGATTAGGCAGTGCTGCACATTGTCCTGTAGAACCAGTCAAGCACACCCATTCTCAGTGCATGGCAAGGATGTGATGCCAGAGGTCAACAGAGTCCTGGAGAAGATGAAGGCTTTCTGCCAACAGTCTTAAGTGGCTACTGGAGGGGTTACTCAGGCAAGCCCATCAGAGATGTTATTACCATCAGTATTGAGCTCAGACCTGGGACCTTTCATGGTGAGTGAAGCCTGTAAACCTACCCTTCAAGAGGTCCCAGGGCCTGGTTTGTCTCCAGCATTGATGGGATCCCCACTGCCGAAACCCTGGCCACTCTGAACCCTGAGTCCTCCATGCTCATAACCACCTCCAAGACCTTTAACCAGGAGACTATCATGAATGCACAGACAGTGAAAGAGTAGCTTCTCCTGTGGGCCAAGGATCCTTCTGCAGTTGTGAAACACGTTGTTGCCCTATATACCAACATGACCAAAGTGAAGGAATTTGGAATCAACCCTCAAAACATGTCCAAGTTCTGATATTGTGTGGGAGGACGGTACTGACTGTGGCCAGCCATTGGATTCTTCTCTGCATGGAGGATTTGACAACTTTCAGCAGCTACTCTCAAGGGCTCACTGGATGGACCAGAACTACTGCATGGCACTCTTGGAGAAGAACATCCACATCTTGCTGGCTTTGCTGGGTATCTGATACATCAATGGCATTGGGTGTGAAACACACAACATGCTACCCTATGTCCAGTAGCTGTACCGTTTTCCTGCATACTTCCAAGAAGGGTGACATGGAGTCCAATGGGAAGTACATCATCAAGTCTGCCACCTGTGTGGATCACCAGATGGGCCCTGCTGTGTGGTGGAGCCAGGGACCAATGGCTAGAATGCCTTCTACCAGCTCATCCACCAAGGCACCAAAGTGATACCTGACTTGCTTATCCAGGTCCAGTGTCATCACCAGATAAGACAGGATCTGTATCACAAGATTTTTCTGGCCAACTTCTGGGCCCAGATTGGGGCCCTGATGAGAAGGAAGTCAACAGAGGAGGCCTGAAAGGAGTTTCAGGCTATGGGGAATAGTCCAGAAGACTTTGAGAAGCTGTTGTCACACAAGGTGTTTGAAGAAAATCATCTAGCCAACTCTCCTCTGTTCACCATTCTCACACCATTTATTCATGGTTTGAGTGCCATAGATGAGAACAAGACCTTCATTCAGGGCATCAGCTGGAACATCAACAGCTTTGATTGATGGGGACTGGAGCTGGATAAGCAGCTGGCAAGGAAAATTGAGCCTGAACTTGATGGCAGTGGCCCACTGACCTTTCAGGATTCTTCCACCAATGGGCTGATCAACTTCATCAAGAAGGAGTGTGAAGCCGATAAACTCATGCTGGGCTGCAAAACAAACAAAAAAGGGCCATAATTCTGGCATGTGTATCCAAAAATATTTTTTTCTAGATCTCTAGTATTCCTAGAATTTAATCAAACAATTGCTCTTGATATTAATTATAATATACTGGTACTATTATTTTATACAGTATATTTTAAATTTCAATTTGCTAGAAAAATTATCAGAGTGGCATGGAGCATTGATTAGATTATGCATTCATTGAAATTTCGTTAATTAGAATGTCAAAAGGAAGTAGACGTGGAGTTCAGTTAATTCTCACTTTACTCATCCATAAACAGATACTTCTCATAAATAGCTGGTAATCTTTCCCCAGTTCTCAGGTAAAACTAACTGAATAGCTTTGGTAAAGTCTCCTATTACTAATTCTCTATGTTATAATGAAAAAAAAAAACTGCAATTCATGTGGAACGACACCCTGAAGCAGTACCACAAGGATTAAATAAACATTGTTCAATAACAATAGTTAATATCTAATTGTTTAATAGTAATAAAGTGGGCACTTTAATGGTCACAGCTGGAGATGCTCTCCTTGAGCAATAATCTAATTTGGGCCCATAGTCAGCAGGTGAGCTCCATATCCTCTATGTCCTTCCTTTCTTCCTTCGCTCATTCATTCATTTAGACAGCAATATTTATTAAGCACTGAGTTTATTGCAAGTATTGCTCCTATATCCTTGGGACATGTGAGTGAAATAAGCCAAAAATGGAGCTACATGTGGGGTAAAGAGGAATAAGTAGTAGAAATTATATATATACACATTGTATATATACATATATGTATGTGTATATATACACACACACACATATATATCTGTGTGTGTGTATAAGTAAATATTACAGGACATTGAGAAGTGGTAAAATCTATAGGGAAAAATGAAGAAGAAACTAAGAACAATTGGAGGTTGAAGGTGGTCGGTTTTAAATGAGTCAGCCTCACTGAGAAGGTGACGTTTGGGCAGGGACTTGAGCCCGTGTTCTAATGTCTTTCCTACTTTCTGATCTATAACTCTTACTTTGCTATCATCATCCTTCCTGATGTTGTCTACTAGACACATAGCGAAGTTACGCATATAGAGGCTTAAGACAACATAGATGTTAGGTCAGTGCCAGTTGATGTTTTATGATATCGTATGATTTACCTTTGAAAACCTAAGAAGCCTGTTATGTGACATGGATGTGCTACCCAAAGTGGTCGCTTGTCCTCTCTCAGTTCCCTACTTTCTTATATTCTTTTCAAAATATAGGAAAGTAAAGTCGATTTTTAGTAGATAAAGATACAGTAGAGTTTTTAAAAATTGACTTCTTAAAGAAGCTGCATAATTTTCCTATCAGTCAGCCAAAGCGCCCGAACTCTGGCCGCTAGGGCCTTTATTATGTTACCGCAGTGTTAGCGACTCTCTTTTCAGACTCAAATTTGCAGGGGAGTGTGGCTCAGGAAAACACACTCGTGTCGTGAAGGGGAAAGGCTGTGACTAGACTGGCGGGTCTGCAGACAGAGGACTTCAGGCTTACACCAGTAGGCCAGGGGTCAAATGTGGGGTGGGGGCAGGAGAATGAGACAGTACAGAGACTGGAAAGGGATTATAAGGCCTTAAACTTGTCCTCATACTCAAGAATGTGTGGGACCCACCCCCCCCAAAGCAGATTGTCTTCTAGAGGGCGGGTCCCTTGTAGTACAGGCTTCCTTCCCCTTGTAGGTGAGTGTTCTAGGAACCCGTCTGTGTCAGTGTCCCAGCTGGTGTTGCTGTAAGAGGCTGTGTTCAGCTTCAGTGACATTTTTTGAAGACTCAGTGTGTTTGCCCATTTCATGATGGCTGATTTACCAGCATTCCTGCCCACTCATGCTGAGTGTTCAGCAGTTTTGGACCAAAAAAAAAGGCATGCCCCCATCCCCCACTCTCCCTCTTCACCTGATTTTGCCCCAGGAAACTGTTTTTTGTTATCCCAGATGGAAAAATTCCTCAAAGGGAAACGTTTTGCCGAGATGGAAGAGGTGAAACAAAAAACGGCAGAAGCACTAAAAGGCATCCGAATCGAGGAGTTCCAAAGCTGTTTTGAGCAGAGGAAAAAACATCTCGGTAAAGGTATTGCATCAGATGGAGAGCACTTTAAAGGTGACTGAAGTTTAAACATGTAATAATAAATACAATTTTTAATAAATAAATTCTGAGGGTTTTTGTCCCCCCCTTTCTATAATGAACACACAGAAATACTTTTTACTCTCACAGAGAATTGTGTTCTCATATAATTTTCTTGACCACCTGGCCCTCTGATCTACCTTTATTTTCTCACGGGGAAACTACTTTTTGACCTTTGATGCATCACATACTGTGGTAGGAGTGTGGTGGTCTGCTTCAGCAGGAAGGAGTATTTTATCACTAAAATTCTTTAGAATTTTTGGACATGCTGGTAATAAAGAGCAGATTGATTTTAGTAGGTTTTATTATTTTTTGTAAATGTACTGTAAGCCACGTACTCTCTTTATTTTCTGCTTCCAGGGATGACAACGCCCACCACACGCTCCTGTATTGCCCAGTGCTCTGAGGAATGTATTTACGGTTTCTACTAGTCGTTCAAATGCATGAACGTTTTCTTCTTCCTTCCACAAAAATGAGACCATACTATACATGTTAAGCAATAGATCGTGGTCCATGTCAATACATTTAGACCTACATCATTCATTTACAGATGTTCCATGTTGGAGTTCTTTAATTTTCTCTGGATGGATTTTCAGATGGTTATGAGTTTCCAGATATTGTAAGCTGAGTTTCAATAATATTCTTGTATTTGCATTTTTGTATACTTATCATTCTTGTGTATTCTTGTGTATTTTTCATTTCAGATATTCAATTCTTCATTTCTGACTGGTACTTTTACATAGTTTTTATGTCTTTTTAAATGCTGTTGAAGTTCCCACTAAGTTTCTTGAAGTTCTCACTAAATTCCTTGAGCATCCTTGCAACCATTAAGAAACAAAACTCTAGATCTGGTAAATAGCTTACTCCGTTTCATTTTGCTCTTTTTCTGGAGATTTCTCCTGCTCTTTCATTTGGAGCATGTTTCTTGGTCTCCCCGTTTTGGCTGCCACTTTGTGTTTGTTTCCATGTATTAGATAGACCTGCCCTGTCTCCCGGCCTTTGTGGGTGGCCTTATGTAGTAGGTGTCCTGTGGGGCAGTCTCCTTGATCACCTAAGCTGGGTGCTCCAGGAATGTCCCTTGTATGACATTTGTTAGATGTCACACAAATGAATCTGTTCATTTGTTGATGGACATTTCGGACAGACTGGCAGTTACAAAATAGTTTCCATATCTTGGCTATGGTAAATGATGTAGCAATGACCGCAGATATCTGTTTGATATTCTGTTTTCATTTCCTTTAGATATGTAGCTAGAAGTGGGATTGCTGAATTCAAGCTTATTTAAAGGTTGGTGTCTATTTTCAGAATTATCTCCATGGTCATTTTTTCTGTTTTCCCTGAGTGCCTTTTTTTCTCTTTTCTGGTTGTTCTTCTTAGTATCTTTATTTTTCCTGTCATGTTTTGGGGTTTTGACTCTTCTTTTTAAAACATTGTCTACTGATGTGGGGGTTTGTAGCAGATATAAGAATGAGGCAACAATGGGGAGACTCTATTATGCATGTAGGGCTCATCGGCTGATGGGTTTTGTTTAAAGATAAGAAGTCAGGGAGCCTTCAAGCTGGCAAACTGGATTTACTCTGGTGCGCTGACTCCCAGCTTCTCTTCTGGTACTCTCCAGTAATAGTTTACCAGCTCTGAAAATTAAGTCTCCTATTTTTTGCCTGGAATAAACACCTAGCTGCAGATTGTTCTGCATCCAGAGGTGAAGCATTCATATAAAATTGTCCAGCTAGTCCCCTATTTTCCATCCCCATTTCTCTTTCCTACTACCAGTGGTTAATGCAATCTCAGTTCTGAATTGTTCCATGCAAGTTCCTTCTTAGATGTGTCCCAGGCGATTGTTATTTCTGTTCTGCTTTATCCACTGGTGATACTGTCTCCATTCTCTCTACTGTTCTCTGTCTTACCCTTTCCCTCCACTTATAGTAAATGTAATGGAGTTTCAGAAAACAAAGCAATTGACATATAAGTTTAGTTTACCTTCTGAACTGGAAATCTCTCCAACTCTTTTAAAAGGAGATTAGAATACAATTCAGAGTATTTTCTTCACCCCCCTCAAGTATAAGTATTGTCATAATTTGTCAGACATCCCAAATGACACCCTAGCTACTCCTTCACTTCTTTCTTCTACCTCAGTCACTCATTTCTTGGATCCGCACCTTTGTCCTTGCACTGACATCTTAAACTGATGACTGCCATTTTCTGGTAGCACCTTTTTTTTTGCTTTACACCGTCTCACTCAGTTACTGCTACAACACATGCTTTTTGGCTCCTCAAGATATCTGGTAGCCCATCTAATTTCTTCCTTTTGTGTCACCTCCTCCTAGATCCAGCCTCAGTTATACATCCCATCACTCTACCTGTATTTACCCTCCTGTCAGAACCCAAAACACAGACCAATCAAACTGTGCTATGGAATAAGGCTGCCTGGGTTCCTGTGCCATCTCTACTAGCCCCTTGCTTGTGAGCACATGGCCATGAAGATACAGCACCAATGTGCTGGGGATAAAGTGAGGTAGCACATGTCAAGTGCTTAGAGAAATGTCCGGCTCAGTAGAAGTCTTCAGTAAGCATTAGCTAGTAGTAATAGTATTTTCTGATCTGAAAATATGAGTAAAATAGCGCTGTGGTTTAATGAATTATATCAAAGTATAGAAGGCCCTTACACAGTCATTTTACACTATTTAATCAGTCTTCCTACTGATAAACCACTTCTAAGGAGATTAATATTGGCATTTTTAAATTACATTGAGATACCCAAAGAAATAAGATTTTTCTCTAATGTTTCTTTTCTAATCCATCTTTGATATTTAACTCTCTGCACCTCCAAAGACAAGTTGCCTTAATTCTTACAGGATAATGAACCAATGACATCTTATTATAATATTTATCTAGGTGGGAGGTACCAATTACAAACTGGAGAGCATGTTGCTTCATATTCTCACTTATGGAACAATTGTAATTTTAGAAAAGAGACCAGATTTAATAAGTACTTTATACTGCATCTTTTTTCATTGATGCTCTGTTATGCTACTTCTTTCAGATCCATCATGAATATATGATAGTCATTATGTGCTTTGAAGATCTTAGGACTCTTCCTAGCTTGGATCTCAGAATCTCTTTGATGATGGCTATTCTGATGGATACCTTAGGTCAAACAAGTTCCCAGCGGAAGATCTTTAAAATGCAGGCATGCTGCAATTACTGCTCTGATTTCTAGACCCCGATTCTAACAAAACTCTAAGTTAGTATTTTGGACATCACCCCTCTAGAGTGAGACTGTGGACTTCTGAGACATGCACAACAATGTCCTCTGATGATGTCGGGGTGGTGCATGTTGTTCTGGTTCTAACGATTCTGCCATCACACCCTTAATATATCTCTCAATAGAAAATCAGTGAGATGTCAACGAAAACATTTCCAGAAGATTCTAATTACTTTGAAATTAATCTCAGAAAGTATCACAAAGAAACAGCATAATCTAGTAACACTGGCTCATGTTGCGGTGTTGGGAAAGTTATCTAAATTTTCCTGGGCTCCATTTCTTAATCAGTAAAGTGTGTTTTGGTATGAAAGAAACACATTATGAATGAATACATTAAATGAAATAATGTATTAAAGCCCTTTATGTATAATGGTAAACAGGAAATGTTTATTGAATCTGAGGAATTAAAAGGGTAGGCATGGCCTTTTGAGGAGCAAACTTTATTTTAAAGAGTATAAAATCAAGCCTTATGTTGGCTCCACTCCTGCCTTCTTACCCGCTTACTTATCACTTGTCCTAACGTAATGCCTTAGCTTCAGCAGATGAATGCATCCCTCCTTTTTTATCTCACTATTCCCATATAAAAAGACAACATCTTTGTTTATGCTTGCAGCATGGTCTTACCTTAACACTTAAGGAATGTGTTTTCTGGGAAAACAAATAAATAAAAATGATTTCTTGGCAGACCTACAATGGCTATTACTAAATAGTTCTAGAAACCTCTCTTGTAAAGTTAAGGATTTATGTTCTAGTTAACTTAGCCAGCATGTAGTCGTATTCCAAACTGAGACTTATAAAGTTTGGGAAAAAACTCAGATGAGCATCTACTATTCTAATTTTTACAGGCCCAAGTCTTACTTTCTATTTTGTAGCACTCTAATGGACACACACGGTTGCTTTCTGACAAAAGTTCCAGTCTTGACAAAAATCTGACTTGAGTTAAGGATTACAAATATGTGCTGTATGTACTTCCTGTCCCTCTTCCTAGGTCCATACAGAAAGCAATGACCAGGCGGGGCACTCTTTCCCACTAAGCACAAACCCAGCTTCAGGCTCATTCTCAGCAAGAGCTCCAGGAAGGGAAAAAAAACATTATGTAAGAACTTAAATGCCATGCTTGTCCAAGAACGTAAACTCTCTAAGGACTCAGACTGAGACTTTTTAAATATTTTTTACCAACAAAAATGTTGACTGGATGTTAATTGTGTAAAATAAGAATAGTAGTCAGTTTCCTTATTTTTTTTTAAAGTGCTAGCATTTTCATTGTGACTCTAAAAGGAGAAAAAGCCAATACAGATGTTCTAATATAAAAGAATCCAAATTTTTGCAGCACGCCCTGTTTGGAGAAAAATTGGAACACTTAGACATTATCTCAAAAGGGTGGAGATGCTTATGCAGCTCTGCTATAAGCAATGTATCACTAATCAAAGAAATCAAATGGAAAAGCTCTTGACATCTTTATTTCCATAGTCAGTTTCATTTTTCTTAAAACAGTTCATAACACTAAATTATAGTTTGAATCACCCAAACTTCAAAAAAACCCAAACCAAACTAAATAAACATATTTTAGATTCATAATTTCAACTTAAAGTTGTCCCTCTTAAAGCATCCCCATTTCTTCATGGGACCTGTTCAGTGAGTCTTCTGTGGATGCCCACACTTGTCAGCAATCCTATGTGGTGCACAGACCAGTCACATGTCCGTGCATTTTTTATTGCTAAAGCAAATAGTATCCGTTTTAATTATACCTTAATTATTTATTACCGTCAAATTTTTTTTCAGGGCATACAGTCTTGGAAATAACCCACTAAAAAGTACTTGTGGACTGTGGGGCTTTGGCTGGCTGGGACAGAATTTCTGAGAACATGCTGTGTGAATTTTCCAGAGAAGGCGGCCAATCTGAGAGGACCCACGTGGGAGCAGTTCATTTGGAACCTGGCTGGTGGCTTTTGTCTTAGATCTGAGAATCTTACAATCACATGGAAATGCCTACAAACCTGTAGCATAACTTGACCATTTCTTTCACTGATTGTTTCAATTTGTAAAGAGCTGGCCCCATTGACCACAAAGGAGGGGGCCTCTTCTAGGAGCAGGGTGGCTACATTTCTCTGCCAGTAAGTACTTAATGACTCATTTTCCTCAACAGAATTTTCATAAGGCTGGAATTCAGAGAGGACTGTCTGGAGAATGTCTGAGAGGAATTTCACAAGCATCCATCCTGCTGTTTGCTGGAGGAAGCCTCCCGTGATAGCCAGACCAGTTGACAAAGGCAAACGGCAACAGACTTCAGTAACGTTTCCTCATTATCTCCCATGTACGGTTCATGAAAGGTCACCCCGAAATTTGTTTTAGTCAGGCTGAGAACATTATACACTTCCAAAGAAGAAAACTATTCGTGGTAAAACTGAAGACACAGTAGGTCAATGCCTGTGTTTATGTGGAACCACAGACGCTGTCCACAGGAACTGCAGGCACCCATGTTACTGACCTGTCAAGTTGACCAATTGCTTTGAAATTATGTGGATTTAGCCACAGTGAAATTGTACATAAGACTTCCTTCTATTTTCAAATGTTTTTGTATTTATTTTAAAGGTTTTATAATTACAAAATGGTCCTCTCCCTCAGAAGATATTCTGAAATGGAAGCAAAAATACCACTTTTGCAAAGCCATTTCCATTCTTCCAAAGGTCTGCTGGTAAATTATTCTTGCTGATCTTTCCATCTTTCTGGACTGTGCATACACACCTAACCCATACTAAATTTCACCAGATGGCATTTTATTTCTCTAAAGGAAAGCAGTCGTGGGTTTAGACAGTTGAATTTTTAAACTTCTGTATTTACTGAAAGTGCATATGGTGCTACATGGACAAAGAAATTGTGCTGAAAGAAAAACATTTCTGTCTGCAGCACCTCACAATCTCTCAGAGGAAGAGACAAGTGCAGTTATCTGATGCATTTCTCACACAGCCTTCCGTGGCTTTAATTTTCCTCCTCTCATCAAAATCAGAGTATGTGTCCTGCAAATATCTGAAAGTTTGTGTTACTTTTAAATTCTTCTTTTGGTAGCAACTAGAAAAGTTACACGAAACCCAGTAAATTGCCAAAGTCAACAATGAGAGGTTTGTCAAAGAAAATGAAACATAAAACTAAACTTGTTTAAAAAAAAAAGTTAAAAACCTCTGTATGTCAACGTAAGCAGATGTTGGTGTAGAATTTACAAGGATGAGAAGGCTGTAAAATCTCCCTTGAGCCACTCACAGTTCATTTCAAGGCCAAGAACGCCCCCAAAATCTGTTTCTAATTTTACAGAAATCTTTTGAAATTTGGCACGGTATTGAAAAGTCCGTGGAAAGAAAAAAAACCTTGTCCTAGCTTCGGCTTCCAACTCTGAAGACAGACTTGCTTCCTTTCAACGGTTTTCACAGATCCAGTGACCTACGCTCTGAAGTCAGAATTAGCTAACTTTCAAAAACATCTGGAAAATGAAGGTTAGTATATGCAAACTCAGGTGTTGCTAAAGAACGAGAGCCGGCAGAATTGAATGTGATCAAAGTTTTACGTTGTTAAGAAGGTGAAGACTTGTACGTAAGTATGTGCTTCCTGGAGTGGGTTGGGATTGGGTGATTGTTCTAAATGTACTGCAGAAACATTTGTCCTTGTGGAACTGGAAAAATTCCAGCAATTATAGCCAGACCAGCGGAAGACAATGAAAAGTTTTGTGGGGAAGGCAAAATAAGATTTAGCTATAAACAAAATCTTGCCTTTTCTACTACTCAGCAGAAACTGTATGTCCGTCTAATTTTTCTTAATTTTATGTAGATATGGTTAAAAATTGCATTTGGAATTGCTACCTCTGCTGTGCTTGCTTTATTGGTGATGTGCATTGTCTTACGTCCTTCAAGAGGTAAGAATTTTTCTCTAATTTGCTCTGTCGGCCTTGGAAAATGCACGAACACACAGTCACTTGTAACTGATCGTTCCCTTAGCGCTTACTTTCCAGAGTAAGCATATTATTTCTAAGTCTTATAAGCTCACAGATATGTTCCTGTGCAGCCAGAAGTAATGAGGAATTTAAAGCATGAGTAGAAAGAGATTTCCAGTATTATTTCAGCAATAGAAAAACTTAAGCACTATTCTGTATTATCCCTATCTCCCCCAAATATATGCTATGACAGGTCTTTAAAGTCAACATTTTTAACATTGCTTTTTATTATTGCATTGCCTCATAGAAAGTAAAAATGAGTATGAATGGAAAACGTAAAACAGAACCCATGGTTTTTTTTTTTAATTATGAGTCTTTCCAAAAATTTAGGAAGGCAGTCTAAAATAGAAATGTTGAGAATTAGCTATATAGAAAAATTGAACTTATTCTAGATGCAATATCAATGAACAATCAAATTAGAATACTGGATATTATTAAGTGAGCATTATGTTTAGTGATAAATCAATTCTTTTTAAAAGGGTTTAGGTTAACATTAGTCTCCCTTTGCTGAAAGTTGGAAGACACTATGGACTAATAGTAGGCCAGTTTGCATTTAAATTAAGACTTTGTCTATAAATTATTCAGAGTATGAAAGGAATAGGCTTTTGTGAAACTATCATGAAGAGAAGCTCAAGTTCTAAAACAGGATAAAAATATAATAATAACGTCTTGTGACTTGGGGTCTAGGGACGGAGAAAACGTTTGTAGTAAAGCTATTAAAAGTTTATAATAGCTAAGGTGGGAGATACTTTTGGTTAAAAGTTAACTGTCAATAAAGGAAAATTAATGACAAATCTTTAGCAAAAGAATGTGTGAGTCCTAGCTGATCAATTGCCTTAAAAAATTAAAATACAGAAAATATTTTCACAGAATTACAACAGGAAGAGGTTAGTCAGTAAGACGAAAGCAATGTGCTTGTATCTTTGGTGTTAATCTTCAGCCCATTTGCTGCTCTCACTAGCACATATTCTTAGGCTGTTGAGATGCAATGTGTGCATCCACATATTTCCCTCATACAGCAACTGTCAGGAGACAGGTGAGGTCCCACTGGCTGTTGAATGTGAATACATTCAAAATTAGCTCCTTACTTTAAAAGAAACTCCCCAGTACTTGAAGTTGACACTTTCCTCCTCCAGAAATAAAGAGTCTGAGGACAAAAGTGTATGGACTAAATTGTGAGCCTGCTTCCACGTCCTTAGGCAAGGATGGTTTGCCCTTGTACTTTGGAATTTGAGTGATAATTTCTAATAAGAAATATACTATAGTTATACATTTATAAGTAATATGTAATTACTCACACACATAGACATTTGTGTAATCATATATAAACCCAATTCTTACCTTCTCTCCAAGTTTAGACACGCATAATACACACATAAAAGTGTGCTATAAAAGTACATATACTACAAAAATTTTATGTCATTTAAAATCTAATTTCTTTCAACCAATGGGATAATTCTCAGAGCAAAATAATTGCCTGATAGAGTGAAGTAATCAAATTAAAGTGTAGGAGAAATTTTATTGCTCATTCAGAAACAAAAAAAAGTATTAAAAAGCTGAGAACTATGCAATTCGTGTACACAGTGTCATTCTCTTTCTACTCTCAATTGGCTGAAGAACTTCTCAGAATGTCACTTAAGTGACCTGTATAGGGGACTTTCCACTCACCTATTTTCCTGAGCACGGCCAGGGTTGAAGCCCTCCTCCGCGCCAGTCAGCGGTCTAGGAAGCCTTGATGTTCAGTGGGTCCTCTGACTTCCCTCCTCCTTCCCACATCGCTCCCTCAGTCATCCTTAGTGCAGAGCTCCTAGTCCAGTTCTCACTCTCATAACTGCTCGGTACCTGGTGAGAACAGGATCTAAGGTGACAAGGCAGGAGAAGGGAAGGAGGAAGGAGAAGGGGGGACAGAATTCGAAGCCAAGAAAGCTTCTAGTTGGCCTTCTCAAGCTTCCTCAGAGATTCTATTTCCTCACATTTTCCTTGGATGCCCTTGTATTCTTCGCCCAGGGTTATGTGCTGGCATAAGAATGGTCTTCTTTTAAGAAACTTGAAGACACACTTCAGAAAAATTTATTTGTTTATATATTAAGGAACTAAGTCCCACTGACTACCTGCCTGTCATTGTGCCAGTTGTTGGGAAAACAAAGGTGCAGCAGTTTAGACTTCCCTCTGAAAGTCAGGGTCAGAATCCAGAACAGAGGTGTGGTCTCCACCACAAATAGGAGACCAGGATTTCCCCACCAGGTCTAAGGGAAAGAAGAAAGGATAGGGGCTTTTCCACACAGAGAGAGGGTCTCAGGAACACCAGCTTCAGGATCCAACGAACCGTGAAGAATCTAGGCAGAACTTTAAGAATAGAAGCATAGAGTAGTGAAATGAGAAAGATCCATTTAGATTACTCAGGTAGTAATAAAAACAAGGGGCAACTTTTTTTGAAACTTTCAAAATTTCCCATTTTAATTTTTCCCAAATGAAAACCACCTATGGGTTTCTACCATTTCATCCCAGGCTATGCTCCTTGGCCTCGATCTACTCCTTCAACTGATTCTTTTCCTATTCTTCTGCCTCTATCCACTTCTCTCGCCTTCCAAACATCGTGCCCCACCCTGTGCGAAGTTGCAACCCAGCTGAGAGTGGGCACTGAGCTCCACCCCTGCCCCTCAGTTGTGTCAACCCCAAAGAGAAACACACAGGCCTAGTTTCAAGAGATTTACAGAGGGGACAGTGACAAAAACCAAATAAACAGAAAACTAAAATTGGAAAGTGATAGAGGCTACAGAATTTCCTAAGTAGATTCTATAAGATCTTGCTTCATGATTTACAGTTTCTGAATTCTTGGACCTGCCTTTGTGAAATTAATTTGTGAAAGAATATGTAGGAGTGATCTGCTCTCGCCTTGAACTTACATTCAGTGTAGAGTTTCTCACATGGTGATGAGCAAACAATAAATGTCAGCTATTATTTTTCTACAGTTTCTAATATGCAGTTGCTACTTAGTAAGTGATGGCTAGAATTTTACTGTGTTCTTCATCCTCATATACTTACACATACAAAGATGACAACTAGGGTCTCCTGTCTGATATATTTCAATTTCAACAATGTTCTTAATTCTGAGGAGGGGTGGTCTTTATCCTTGGGTATCATCCCTCTTCCTACTTCCTACCTCCTTGGGTCAAAAACAGCAAATTAATTTTTCAGAAACTTTTGTGTGCAAGGTACTCATAAGAGACATAGGCAGTTTTGAGGCACAAACAAAAGAGAGTAAAGGAAGAGACAAAGGGAGCTGGGGGAGGGGTGGCATGGAGAACAAAGGTGAGCAAAAGAGAAAAGAGGGGACAGACAGTGCTGCGGGGAGCCATGGGCCTGCCTCCTAGGCATAGCCTCCAGGACCGCTCAGTGAATGGAGGACCACTTCGCCTGGACTCAGGTCTCCATGCAGTCCTGCCCACCTATTACCACTTTCCTCTTACTGCTGCTGTTTGGGGCCTGTTGTGTTTTACAAAACCTTGTACTAGTTGCCAACTTTTAAAAATCAGATTTCATATAAAAATTTAGATTTCTGACATCTCTTTAAATATTAGACTGGCAGCATTGGGCTTACGGGAATAACAGGGAAGCAGGTGTCTTTACACGGAAAATGCTTTCTCCAGTTTGCCACAGACCCCTCGACTTTCCATTTCCTTGTGTTCATGATGCCGTATTCATTTACAATATCTGCCTGGCGTCTATGAACACTGGACTTCTAACCCTTGGACTGAAAGAAAAGTACACGATGCCTGCTGGGGTTAAAAATAACTGTTGACTGAATATGAAAAAAACGGACATCAGTGTCTCACAGTCATCCATCATCCACAGTGTCCAGTCCATTGTGACTCCTGACACTTTGAATTATTTGTTCCACAATTATGTATTAAGTACCTAGCAAATATCAGCCACTTGTCTAGGGTGTGAATGACAAATTCTCTCTGCTGTTAAGAAAGAACAGTTTGATAATAAACAAGTAAACAAATTAATAGAATATTTCAAATTCTTAAAAGTGCTATCAAGAGCAACTGGAGTGAGGGCTGAGTTAGATATCCAAGGGCTGCCGTTACGAAGCACCACAGGCTGGAGCGCTTGAACAACAGAAACTTCTTTCTCAGCATTCTGGAGGTTAGAAGTCCAAGATCACGGTATAGACAGATTTTGGTGTCACCAAAATCTTTATTTCTTAGCTTGTAGACGGCTGCCTTCTCTCTGTGTCCTCATAGGGCCTCTTTCTCTGTCCACGTGCACTCCTGGTGTCTCTCTTCCTCTTTTTATAAAAACACCAGTTACATTGGATTAGGGCTCCACCACTGTGGTAACGTAACCTTGATTACTTCCTTAAAGGCTCTGTTTCCAAACACGGTCACATGGAGCGTTACAGCTTCAATCTATGAACCTTATGGGGATACAATTCAGTTCACAACATGGGTATTTAATGAAGGCTTCTCGGAGATGACACTTGAGCTGAGACCTTAGTGACAAGGAGGACACAGGCTGTGGGGTAAACCCTCACTGCAGAGGGAAAAGCAGGCACGGAGTCCTAGGAGCACAACAGTGTTTGGGAAGTTCGAGGAACAAAAGGGGACTGATATCTGTTAGGCCAAGATCATGTAAACAAATTAACACAGGAAAATATGCATAATACACATGTATTTATGATTATAGACATATACAGGGTGGGGCAAATGTAGGCTTACAGTTTCCACATGGAAAATGATACAATAATTAATAAATAATAATACAATAAACCCTGTTTAGTGTACTCACAACTATAAACCTACTTTTGCCCCAACCTGCATATAAATTATAGTGATTGTTTACTTAGCTAAGCAATACTTATATGATTTATTTCAAGAGATATATGAACTCACAAACAATTTAGATAGCAAACAATATTTTGTAAGAAGAAATATCATTTAGAATGTCTGTATTTTAGGCAGAAATCCATTGTTGTTAGTATTATTGTTACTATTACTACTACTCT
>VMDR010018892.1:0-18789 GCA_007922815.1 Macrotus californicus
TTCCCTTCCCCTTCCTTTCCCTTCTCTTTTCTCCTTCTCCTTCTGACTATTCCTCAAAAATTGTGCTCAATATACCTGTGCTTCTGACTGAATGACTGTAAGTCAGCCAGCCTGTTCTTCAGAACAATGGCAGAAAATATACCCCCACAGCCCTATGCCCACTCTGCCAGTAGCTGGAGTCATTTTTAATGCACTCAGATCTGCCAGAAGCATTATACGCAACACCATGCCTTGTCATATGTGTGTTATATAATTGTATAACAAAACTATACTGGAAGATGAATAAAATAAAAACTTTCTGCCAAGCTAAAATTTCTAAAAGATGTTGCTTATGTCTTAGAAACCTTTTAGTTAGGCAGAAAGCAAAGATGGAATTAATAAACTCTGAAAATAGATTCAAAACATCTTATACCCAATGACATACCCTAACTCATTCTTCCATCTCTCCTAGACTTTCACCGATAGAGTTTTGAGCCCTGCCCTTGCTCTGTAGAAACCCTGAATGCACTTCTAGAAACCAAGTCTCTTCTTCTTATAGCTCCTTTTTTGAAGTTATTGCCCAATGCATGTCATCTCCATAATTATAAATTTTACACCATAAAATCAGTACTAGAAAATTAGTGTGTTGCCATCTTGTACTTATTTACATTATGTTATTGAAATACCTTTGAGATTTTGATTTAATTATTCTAATATGATGAGGCCTCCCATCTGGTAGTGGAATTAGTCCTATCTCTACCCTGGAGAAAATTTTGGGTTTTTATATTTCAGAATGGAGGGCTTCCTCTGTGTTTCAGATGTTACTGTCATGTTTTGGATGTAAATGGGTTTTGACAGAAGAACATCATATTTTGGTGAAGTTCCTTGGCCTTAAGACAATAAAGTTATTACAGCCTCTGAATAGCTTTGATGGAAGATTTCTCTGGAAGGTAATTTTGGGTACATCTTGATTCTCCTGTAGCCCCTGGCCTTTTATCCTACCCAAAATTCAAAATTTAGATGGGGGAAAAAGATAATCACTGAGTAATTGTAAATTATTGTGGCAATGGCAGTTGGGATTAGTTCAGAGCAAGATATTTCTTCACCTTCAATGGCATACGCCTTCTTAGTCTGATTAGTTTCCCATTCAAAAAAATATCGGTGCAAAGTTTTAAAGTCTGACCCTTAATCTTAGTGTCTTCCTCTTAGCCAAATAGGATTGCTGGTTATGTGCAACATAGGCTATATGCAAATAATGTGATAAACTAAAGTTTATATGGAAAAAAAAGGAAGTGGAACAAATAGCCAGGAAAAAAAGAGCAATTAAGGAAGACTAGTTTTACCAGTTACCAGCACGATGATACAATGATTAAGCCCGATGATTAAAATAGTGTGGGGCTGCTTCGTGACTGACAGCTAGGCTCCCTGGTAGGGAAAGGAGCATGTAGAGTGTTAGTGAGAGCAAAATGCCCACCGCTTCCATGGAGAGCAACAGAACAGTATCAGAATTTTAAAAGCACCTGCCCTGTTTTCCAGCAACTCTGCTTCTGAGTATTTATTCTGCTGATACACTTCCACAGGTTTGACTTACCTTATAATCACGAATATTTATTATAGTATTTTTAATAGAAATTGCCTAGAAATAGTGTGAATTTCAGTGATAGAAGATAAGTATTAAAAGATAAACTGAGGCATACTAAAAGTCTTAACAGTTATTTGAGCAAAGATCTGTTTGAATGGGAAAAGGAAGTGGTTAGGAATGCTTTACCGACAGGAGCTGGGGAGAGACTTTTAAAGAGAAAAGGAGGAAGTGAGGAAATTATTGACTGACTAAAGCTTAAGGCCTAGCTGGCTCTTTATTTTTAAGTTTCAATTTTTAAACATGAAGCCTGCACAGGCTTAGATTTTATTCGTGTATATAGGCCACCTGGCATTAGAGACCCCTCGGTCTAAGGGCTTCCTTTTTAATTAATTTAATACAGGATAAAAAAATTATGGTCAATCAATGCAAGGGGATTCTGAACAGCCATTTAAAACAATGAGTCTCTTCCATATGTAATGCTACAGCTAAGAAACATTGTCAAGTGAAAGAAAAAAGAGACTTGGGCCAGGTGCATAGCATGTTGCCGTTTGTGGAAAAACAAAAGTCCATGCATTCAGATACACCTGTGAGTGCACAGGCGCTCCCTGGAAGAACACTGAGGAAAACGGGATAGCTGTGAGCTCTGGTGAGGGGAGCTGGGTGGCTGGAGGACTTCAGCCAAAGATTAATTTCTCACAACACATGTATCTGCTCCTCTTGAGTTTTGTGTCATAACCACATATTATCAAATTTTAAAAAAACAATCATTTAAATTAACAGCCTAAAGAGTAATGGTCACATTAGGTGAAATTATATTGCTCCTCCTTTATTGTGTATTCCAGAATATCAGAAAATTATGTGTATAAACTGCCTTGGTATTTAGTAGGTTTATTTTTAGTATAAATGAACATCTTGTGCTGTATCCAGGACCTGCAAGCTAACCTTTGCTCTCCAAATGGCATCTGAGCTCTGGTTCCTCCCTATGACTCCATCCAAGTTGAAGATGCTTAACAGTGGATTATGGAAACCTATGTTTTGTTTCATCTGTCTCAGGACAGACCTCAATGACCTGAACCCTTACATAAAAGTCAGCCTTCATTCACATTAAAATCTCAAAGTAGTTTCATAGTCTTTTGATCTTCATCCACAGCATATTCCTGAGGGATGCTATCCGGTCCCCATGGAGGGTTGAGGTGAGTGTAGCCCTCAGAGGAAGCCTCCCGCAACCCCGGGGCTGAAGGACACCACCAGACCCTGGTGTCCTGGAGCTGCCTCCCTCAGAATTAGAGGGAGATTGCTTTCCACAATGGCGAAATGTAAACAAAATTCTCTGATCCCCTGAAAGAAGCCCCCAAAAGGGAGTAATTCATGGAAAAGGTAATTACCAATTAAATAGTAAACGTGCTACTTGGCCTGTAAGAAGAATTAAAACATATTTACACTTCAAAAAGAAGTAATTAGTGATAGTTGATTCACTAAGGAAAGTGCCAGACCAGGACAGAGGAAAGTGTGTAAATAGATAAAGACAGAGAGATTTATTATTAAATTAAAGCCCCTTAATTACTGCAAATGTTAAATATGCAGTTTTCTGACATTTAAATAATGCTTTTCACCATAATGAAAATGAATTGTCCACCTTGGATACCCACTTCTTAGGCAGGATGTAAATGCCAGTCCTAAATTAAAGTTAACTAGTTTCTGCTAATACATTTAAATTTTTTAAATTAGAATCAATAAATCATTTTTAAAAAATTGAAGCCAAAGTGTTCTAGTCTAAACATTGAGCCAATTCCCTAACAGGAGGGATGGATGCAGTTGGAGGTTCCCTCAGGCTTGGATAGAGAGGAGACCTCTGCCTCCGTGGCACTGACTATGGGCCAAGGGACTTGGGGTGACAAGTGCAGCCTCCCAGGAGAAGCCTGCGCCTTTTTAACTTGTGTCCCCTTCCTAAGCCTCCCCAAGGGATTAAAGGGTTGTTTCCTGCCTTCCTAAGCCTCCCCAAGGGATTAAAGGGTTGTTCCCTGCATTTGCATATTTCTCTTCAGAGGGTAACATAACTACCTTTCATGAATCACTTATGTTTACCCAAAACTGAACATATTATTTCCTTATTTCAACCTTATAAGAACCTTCCAAAGTAAGTTTTCCTATCATTATTTTATACAACCCAGATCGGATGGCTGACTTCCCTGAGTAAGGAGACTTAGAAAGACATCAGACTCAAACCCAGGTCTCTCTGCCATAACACCATACTGCCACCATTTAAAAAAAAAATTATATTTAAAAAAAATCTGCTCTTAATCACAGCTTCAGAGAGCATCACTATCATTCTAGGGTATTCTTAGCTGTGCAGTCTCCAAACTTTTATCCCAGAGATGCTGGAAGCTCATCACTATCCTTAAATTTTCTTTTTCTGCTTAAATTTGAAAAGGTTGGTTTGTGTTGTTTGCTATTTAGCTTCCTGAAAGTATAGTTCAGGTCCTCTTCTTCCTGCTCCATGCCCTCACTGAACTCCAGAAGTACTTAGAAAAACTCCACGTGTGTTTATGGAGTGTCAAGCACTGTGCTATGCACGAGGAGATCACAAACTTGCTGAGCCTTTCCAACAGACATCAACCTGAACTGGATGTTAACTAAGAACTAGGGTACAATGATCAAAGTGTTTGAAAATCCTGGACTAGTCCATGGGCTCACCAGGTTTCTATTTCTGCAGGACTTCCCAGGGCCTCTATTCACTTGTGTACACAGGAATTTTAAAAGAGAAAGATATGTAGCAATTTCAGAATTTATATAATATTATAACATGGAAACTTTTTTTTGATGATTCTCTTGTGTGAATAATGTCTAGTTAAACATAATAGTGAATGCTGGAATAACGATAGAAACTAGAAATGAAAGAAAAGGGAAGAATAATTTGAGAATGTTTGATAAAGGCAGTAGAATTTTAAATAAGCATGAGGAAACACTAAAAGGCACACGGCCATGGGGAATGAGCTGCACTCTGAGAAGGCCGATCAGTCAAGTCAAAGTTTAAAGAAATGTTTGCTTCAAATGACGGTTATAACAATATGTAGCAAAAACTCCCTGAAAAGAAATTCTACTGAGTATTCTTAAATCATAGCATATTGGGATCTCGATAGGCCTCATTTTTAATATAATATTTCAATAAAATAGAAGTGAGAAGCAGCTGTAAATTACAGCTGTCTCCTAATTTTACACCTAGAAGGTCTACAAGGTGCTGGTCATCATCAGAAGCAAAATAGTAGATCTTATCTCACATATAGTGAATACACAGTTGAAATATTTCAAGGGCTGTTCTGATCTGTCAGTGGTGAGGGAAAAGTTCAGAAGAAGGTAATTAGAATTGTTGAGCACAGAGCAACTTTGTATAAGGCACAAATGGAAAAAAAATATTTCAAGGAGAAAGAACATTAAAAGCAGACCAAAAATATATGTCCATGTTTAGAAAGTGCTTGCTATATTGCAGGCCTTGACCTAAAACAAAATTCTAAAAATATGGAGAGTGGAACATCAGTTTCCACATTAAATCCTGGAATTCGAAACACTTTTCTCCTCTTGTATCATTTCTGGAAGCTTGAAGCAATTATTTTAGGATAATAAAAAGAAACCCTTATTTACACAAGCCAATCCATACCCAAACACTTAAAGGCTTTGTCAAAACGTGTTCCGTGGTGTTAATACGTCTCTAACTGAAAAGTGGAATTCGTGATTGACCACTCGGCATTCATTTTCAGTGACCGTGCCGAGCTACAGAGCATCTGCTGTTGACAAGAGTCTACGGGGTTTTGTAGACTTCTCTGGTCTCACCGTGTCGTTCTGTATTACATTCAAGTAATACATTTTAGAAAGTGTTCTTAGATTTAAAAAAAAAATGCTCTTGGATAAAAATGATAAATACAGAACAATTCAAAGGAAAATTGTGTGAGGTTTTAATAATCATTAACCTGTGAGTCTGGTGATCCAAAGCAAAACTACCCCTCTTTGATTTTAGGTTAGCTTCCAAATGTTCCCAATGGATTAGAAATTAGGTATAGACTTAGATTCTCTTAGGTGTCACTGAGATCTAAGGGGAAAGGTACAATTTCAAAACATTAGCTAACCTAGTGCCTTTACACACACTCTTATCTCTTAGTATCCTCACAACAATCTAAGGTAGATATCATTAGACTCTGATTCAGGGATGGGCAGTTATCTTCCTGAGATAACATAGTTTGTAAGTGGAGGGGTGAGGACCTCATCTCAGGAGTTTTAATTGTTCATTTCGTATTCTTTCCATTATAATCACTCTCCAGAAGATTGCAGAAGAGAATGTATAGCTTTTATGCCATTTCAGAACTTGCCTGGATGTTGTGTTTATTGCCATCCCTTGGTATATCTAAGAGAAGCCCAAGTCTTCCTGTGGTCAGTTTAGATGCCCCTTAAGTCTTGCCTTATGCACAATACAGAATTTTATTCTCAGCTACACCCCAAGGGGGAATGTAGAATTTGAACAATAACTTGTTATTCCTGGAGTACATTCTACATTCACGGGAGGAAACAGGTCTGCCTCCTTTTACCAGGCTTAACAAAACCCAGAGTGACTTTCACAAAGCTAACTTTTCCCTCTTCACTTTTAATCCCGTGTGCACTTTAAAGGAAATTTAATACACACGTTTCTAAGTCATTTGCACTTCATTCATCAAACGTTTGGTAAGAGCTATTTGATTTCCTAGGAGCCTTGGAACACTTTTGTTTATAGGATTTTAAAGTGTCCTTCCTTCCTTGAACTAGGACGTCTCATCTTGTAAGGTTCTCCGCTGAACTTGAGCCACAGATGACAAACTTGGGGTCCTAACCCTGGATTTCCCAGGGGACATCTGCCAGCAGTTCCTTGGCTTCTCTGTCATGACGCAATGTCACGAAGCTGAAACTCTTTCTTTACCTTTGGCTTGTCATTTTTGCTGTGAATGTGACTTCTGTTAAAGTTAGGCCTCCTTGACTTTGCAGGATTCACCACAAAACATCTTGTCCTTGAAATCATTTCTCTATTTCTTCAATATTCTATCTAATTTTCTTTCCAAAGTTTTTTGAAAAAAGCTCATTGTGTCCACGGCAACATGCTTGATGCACCGTTCCTTCTAAAACCCTTTCTTGCTTTTGAGCCTTTAATAAAATAGCATAAAAAGAGGGGGAAAAAAGAAACCCATGTGATTGTACTACTTAACAGAAAAATGACAACTGAATTTCTTGTCAGAGCATTGAGAGTTTGGTGTCTTTCATAATCAAGCATTTTTCAGGTCTAGGGCAAGATCCCTATTAATATGATTATTAATATTTGTATTAAAATGGCTATGAGTTTGAGTTGCTGGTAAGGTATGCTAATATTTAGTAAGGATCCTTCTATACTATTTTTATAAGGACCTTTGCCAACATTCTTTAGATAATTCTTCAAGATGCCAATAATCATTAACCAATGTTAGCATGAATTAATATTATCATTAATAAAAACTAATATTTATTTACTATGTGTTATAAGCCATAGTACTTCATTTTGTCCTCATAGTTACTTTTTGAGGAAGTAATGCATGTGCCTGTGTATTACTGTGGCCAGAACTTCCACCAGAATGCCTACTCTTGGTTTCTTGCTGAAAAATATCTTATCATCTCTTAAAAATTCTATCTTGGAGGATCAGAGAGAACAGCTAGGGATAGATATGAGTTGTGCCCAGCCCAAAAAGAAGGCTTAGCTGACAAATGGCACAAAGCTACACTCTTTTCTGACATTCTTTGCAGCTCTAGCAACCACACAGTAGATTTGCAAAATAACGTTCCTCACCGTGTTGGGTAAAAAGTGTATTTAATAAAGAGGTCTTTCCCATGTGCCAAGAGAGGGTATGTGGGTGGACTAGGCTGAGGGTTAGGGGTAGGAAAGTTTGGTTTGTTTTCCTTGTGGTTTCTCATGATGGTGACTGAGGGATTTTAGGGTGAGGTTTGTGCCATCAAAGAAGAGTCATGAAAACTCACTCATCTTCTCCTTGGGCTGTAACTCAACACAGGAAAATGACATGATTCAATAGTGACCAGAAACAAAAATATCTACTCTAGGGTTCACAAGGATTTTCATTGCTCCCTGTCTTAGTTCAGGGTGCTGTAACAAAACCCCCTTATTTTGCCATGTATAATGCTCACTTTTTGCCCAAATTTTTGAGGGAAAAATAAAGATGCACATTATATATGGGTATAATGGTCACATATCATGATTACATATATGGGTATAATTCTGTGTATAATACCCACAAAATGTGGGTGCTCATTCTACACATCAAAATACGGTACCATAAACTGGATGGCTTAAACAAGAAATATCTATGTCTTACAGTTCTGGGATCTGGGAACCTCAAGATCAAGGTGCCAGCAGATCAGATGTCTAGAGAGGGTCTCCTTCCTGGCTTGTTGGGCTGCCTTCTCGCTTCATCCTCATGGATGGAGAGCAGAGAGAAGCAAGCTCTCTTGAGACTGTTATACGTCACTAATCCCATGAACCAGGGCTCCACCCTCATTACCTCCTCTAATTCTAAGTATCTTCCAAAGACCCTACTTCCTAACACCATCACACTGTGTGTGGAGAGGTAGTGTTTCAGCACGTGGACTTCTGGGTCACAGACGTTCAGTTGATGACACTTTTCCTTGACTCCATGTTATTAATGAAGGAGGTCACCACAGCCATCCGATGTAAAGAGTTTGGTTGATGCTTATATTTGAATGGAAACACAACCATGTCATCAATTTTTCTTAATTTAAAATTTCTAGGAGAATCCTCTCTTTTTTTGGTTAGATTAGGCTGCGTTAGCCATTTACGCCGCGCAGCTCCATGACAGTGCGTCTTCGAAAGCTGTTTAGACTGCAGGCACGTGGCTCGGCCTGTCACCAACACTACATTGCTCCTGACTTCCCAAGCCTGAAAGAGACAAGAAACATGCCGTAATTAGAGATTGTTTTGAATTAGTTTCAATTTGACTAGTACTATCCCACAAGGCTACCCTAGTATGGAGAGATTATGGACAATTAAAGCTGTGATCAATTAGATCTAAATTGTTAGTCCATTAAGAGGCACTAACAAGAACTCTGATTTTCAAAGTTTTTTTTTCCCTCATTCTCTTGTCCTAGCATTCACGACAGACAAAGCCTCTTCTACTACTCCTGTATTAGGCCACAAATTTAGACAAATCCATTTGTTTTTATTATTTAGGGGCATGCAACTAGATCTCCTAGGTATAAATAATGTTTAAAAACCTTTGCAAGCACAACACACTTCCTTTTTTATCACCATCATAAAACCAATAAAAATAGTCATCAGTATGGCGTTAGCGATCCAGAATATGCAGAGCATGTGTGCAGAACAAGGACCTATCATCTCTGTTTAAATTAGGTACAAATGTTCTCAGATTAATTGTAAAGGCTTCAGAGCAGTGTCTTCAAAGGGCACTTGAACTTTAAAGATATGAAGTGAGAAATAGCAACATAGAAAAAACCTGACTTCAAAACTACACTTTATCTTTTTGCTTCTCCCCTCTGCTCCCCTCCCCTGCCTTCCTTCCATCCTGAGCTTTGCCATGTCACTTTGTTGAGAGAGCTTCACTTTCTTTAGACTCTCTTTCCATAATTCTGGAAATCTAAGGATGAGGGAAGGAAAGTGAGTTAAGATCAATTTAGGGGGAAGGAATTATCAACAATGTAAGTTGGCAACCACCTTAGTAATGGTGTAAGGGGTCTGTACACTTTTTGGGCAAAGGGCCAAATACTTCTGGCTTTGGGGGCTCTACATCCCTGTGGTAGTTCCTCAGCTCTACCGTTTTAGAGCAGAAGCAGCCTTGGATGATACACAAGTGAACAGGCGTGACTGGCTGCCCATGAAACTTTACCTACGGAACGGAAATCTGAGTTTCTTATCATTTTAACATGTCATGACATGTTTTTCTTCTTTTGGTCTTTAATCAAGGACCTGAAAATGTAAAAGCCACTTTCCGCATCACACAGAAGCCAGCCGCTGGCCGGGCGTGCCCCCCAAACTATAATGTGCCACCTCCCAGTCTCATCCAGTGTCCCTATTTATAAATACCGGCAGGAGACCAGACAGGGAAGGATTTGCTTAAAGTTACACTAGAGCATCAGGGTCACTTTTCTTTTTCTGACCAGATTTGTTCTTTTCATTGTTTTGCCTTTTTATTGAATGTATTGGGGTGATACTGGTTAACAAAACCATACAGTTTTCTGGTGCACAATTCCACAACACATTTCATCTTGTTTTAAGAAAGAAAAAATATCATTAGAGATTAGCTCTAGATGTTGGATTGTTGAATATATAAAGTGCTGCACTGTAGAACATGATTGTGCATTCTGGAACGTACTTGTGATTGTGGACATCCCGGAGACCAACTAGACATTGATCTTATGGGGTAAATGTTCATGTTTGTAAGAATGCTATTAGCTGCCACTCACTGGAAACCTCGCCAAGACAGCAGCTTCAAGACCATGCAAGCAAAACTTTCCGCAGAAAGATTTTTTAAAATGGCACCAAGAACATGTAAAGCATGGTTCTGCCGCTAAGAAAATGCCTACTTTTGGCCCCTGAAAATAAGATTTCATAAATTATCAACTGACTTTATATAATTTCCTCTAATTTTATGTAAATCCCTTTAAGTGTGTTGTTGTTAAATATCTACTCCACAACTTTGGAGAACATTATTATCATTCATTGCTTAAGATGGAATATTTCTCTAATTCCTAATCATTTTAGAGAAACTGGAGGTAAAAACCTAGCCCAAAGTGTGCAGCTAGTTAGCGCTTCGCCAACTGTGGCACTGCCTGACATTGGATTAAAGACCCCTTCAAAGGTTCCTCTGTCTTCAGATATAATATACCTGATTTGGTCAACCCAGGCAGAACAGAAGCCGCTCCCCCAATGCATCTTGAAGTTACATATTTTATATGTGGTAGCGTATTTGGATGCAGTCCTCACAGCCATGGGCATGTAGTGCTGTTGGCACCATTTTACAGATGAGGATATTGAAGTTTGAGCAGGTGAAGCAGACCCAAGGCTCAAGAAGTTAATGTTGTATCTCCCTGATGATGCCAAATTTCATCAATTTGGTGTTAATATTTCCAGCGTGAAACATTTCCACCAAGTGTTCATTCAGTGAGGGGCAGAGTAAGGTGGAGCCTCAATGTCTTGTGCAAAACACCAAGGCATCAGAACTTCTTTTTAATGACTTGTGGGGACACCCTGCACTGCTGGGACATACAGATGCCCCTGTATAAGAAAAACAATCCGAGAAAATGAAAATGTTTCATTTCGGAAATAATTATTTATGCTGCAAATGAATTCCTAACAAAAGATTTGCATTTTGTTTCCTCTTAATAGTGAGTCACTTATGTGCACTTATAATAGGATTTTTATCTACAAAAAGATTTGATTGACACCATCTCCAAGTGGATCCATTTATTTATTCATTGTTAGGACATAAACTACATATATGAGACTGAATGGAACCAAATGGACAGATCAGAGAGAGCTAGGATGACATTAGAGAATGTAAGAGTCCCTTGCAGGGAATCCCTGCTTCCTCCCAGGGCAGGGAGGCCCTTTAAAGCAGCTGAAGCACCAGAGAGCATCCTAGGCTGGAACAGGTCACATGATAGGCAAACCAGCCCTCTGATCATGACAAACATCCGCTTCATATTTTGGCACAATTTGCTTTTCTACTATCTCCACCCCATTCTGTGTTCTGCTCTAGGAATCAGCAATGGGCAGGTTGTTCTTTCTCAAATCATTCTGATAATTACGTGAAGATATCTTAAGACTCTTCAAACAATCATCTGTATGTCTTTTGACTATTTCTCATAAAACATAGTTTCCAAACTCACCTCTCCTTTATATCTGTCTTCTTCTGGACAGTTCTATGCTAATTCGTCACTGTCCCTTTTACATCTGGGGACCCGGAACTAAAAAATGCACATAATCGGTGTGTTCTGTGGAGCTCAGGGCATGATATGGGTGCTCTGTTTGCATTTGTGCAACCTGAGAAAGGAATTCTACAAGCCTTACACCTCCACTCCTGTAAAGAGGTGGCTGGCTTATACTTTTCACAGTTTTGAACCAACATTAAAATACTCAGTCCACATCTGCTAGTACTGTTTTCAATGAGTGACTGTTATGAAACATTTAATTTTAAAGCATTTTCTTTTACATTTGGTATTAATTCGAAAGAAAACAGGGGTCACAATAAATCAATTCTATGAATGTTTACATGGACATTACAACAGAGCTATGTATGTTTCCCATACCTAGGCTCTTAATTCATTGAGGGGAACTAGCTTGGGGGCACTAGCCCATAGAAAGACCTCGGACTAAAGCAGAGAGCAGTGGATTGTTTCAAGTTGTTAACTGAAGTGGAAATTCTGGTGACGAGAGACTTCTGTTTACGTGCAAAATGTGATTTCAAGATGGCTTTTTTGGTGGAAACCTGCTGTTTCCATGCCCCTGGCTTATTACTCACATTTAAAAATGTACTCCAAGCTAGGCAAGGCAGACACGTGTTCAATCACTTAAAAATTATTGTGACTGTTTTTTCAACAAAACGTTTTAATAGCCAACGTTATTGAACATTGAAAATATCTGGATGATAAACATGTATCCAAAATTCCAATGAAGCAAGGTGACCTGGACTTCCATGACAAATGACTTTTAAAAAAAAACGCATGTCAAATGATTTCTAGTTCAATGCAATGAAAGGAGAGGCTGTGCATGTGCAGGGGGTGAGGGCAGTGGTGGTGGGAATCGGTAGTCAATCCACAGTTGTTTAAATGTCACAGTTGTTCAACTATGTCTCCTGCAGGGGGGAGATGTGATATTAACCATTGCCCATGGGTCACTTACAGGAGTGAGATCACCATGAGAAATAGGATTATCTGGCCCTACTTTTCTTAATTCCCTTTTTACCACTGTCCCTGTACCCTAGCTTGCCTTTATAATTCAATGTAAGCCCCTAACTTGTGGACCAAGGATGACGTAAACATGTGCTTCTTTTTCTGGACCTATGGCAGATCTCCACAGTCATTCTTGACTGGTACTCATTCCCATTGGCTATAAAATTATATGTACTTCCAACATGGGGCTCTAGGCAACCAAGAGAGAGAACTGGTCTAAGGATTTGCCATTCTCATTCAGTCCCATTCAGAAAACCTGTGTCCTTTTAGTGCTCTCCCTCCTCCACCTTCATTCTCTTTGAGCAGAGACTTCCAAGGAATCTTTACTCATCCTGGACCCCTGCACTCCCATCAACTCCCATCCAAGGTCTGGGAGACTAGATAAAACAAGAGTAATAGATGAAATATCAAGAAACAACGGCAACCAGGGAATGAAGGCAGCAGGAAGGAGTCTTAAACAATCCTCAATATCCTCCATTATGTCAACTTATTTCTCAATGGCTGGGTATTTTATTGTCAATGAATTTGCTAAAGAAAGCAAATAGTTGGAACAGGGAGCTCTATTCCCAGTCAGGGAAAGTCTTGGCTTTAATAAGTAAAAACTCCAAGGCAGGGCTCATCCCTGCAGAACGGCAGCCCATCAATGCCAACGTGATGGATGTCAGTGTACCTTACTTAGCAGGAGATGATGCCAGTTAATGTTTTTTTAAAAGGAATTTTATCTGTAAAATCAAGTTGTCTTCTGCACTTTTCTCTCTCTCCTATGCCTCATCCTCTTCCTTGTCATGAAACCCCCCTCCTTCCCCCCTTTCTTCCTTTCTTTTCCTATTTACTTGAGAATTTTCTCCCACTCGTGAACATTTGGGAGAAGTTAAGCCAATTCAGGGATGACATTTCATGAAAATTACACCTAGTAAGACAAAACATATTTTGTCCCTTTTTTGGATGCCTGATTTAGAACTGAGCAAATAAACACAGGTGGGAGGTGTCACTCATGCAACAGAAATTACTGTACCCTGACACCTACCTTAATAGACTAGAGCTGTTATTTTCTCCATTGGCAAAGGCCTTGGACGTGGCCCTTCATCATTGTGGGCGGGACCGTCATCATTCTCACACCAGCTCATGTGTCTCAGTGCTCACCTTACACCAGGCATGTTAGGTGCATTATCTCAATCCATCGCCAACAACCCTATGATGTCACCCCTTTTCAGATGCCCATTTTAGTGATGGGGACATTGAAGCAATGGTTAAAAGTCTTGTCCCACTGTCATCGTTACCTGGAGAAGGGTTTTAAATGGGGTCTGCTGGCCCCAGATCCCAAGTTCTTAATCACCACGCTTTAATGCCTCTGCGGAAATCATAAGAGGAAGGAGTTCTCCTCTGCCTGTCATAAATAAGCTTTTGTCTACAAGTTTATTGTTGCTACCTGTAAGAAATGAGATACATAATGACATGAATAAATTAGCTCAAGTACATTTGACTCCGAATTACAAGGTACAAAGCATTGTTGATAAACCACCAGCTAACTACCCTAACTTCACATTTCCTGAGTATAAGAAGGAAGTTACAACCTCTCTTAAATCTCTGGGTATACAGGATGATAATTTTCCAATAAACTAAATCCTGCTACTATCGGAAGATTTGAAGATTTCTAACGATTATTACCAATGCCTCTAAACAACATGGGTTGGAGACGGCCAATCAAAAACCTCGGCTGGGTTATGCTTGAGTTTTATTTCCAAATGGTAACTTAGCAGAAATGGAGTAACTGTTCATTATTTTCTGTCATTTTTATATCATTTTTTTGCCATGCATATTGTGCAGTAATTGCAGGAAATTAAACTTGAATCTTGTGACACAAGCATGTTGTGAATATCATAAAAAACACATATGTTCATAAATGGTAAAAAAAAGGAAGGTGATAAAAATTACATTTAGAAAACTTTTACAATCTTTTAGAACAATGGAAAAGGCAATTTTTAGGATGCTTTGTTCAGGCTGAATTCTAGGCTGACATGCTCCAGGGGGCAAAGTTTTGTGTTTGGTGGACATACATATTTGTATTTTTACTCTTTTCTCCAGGATCTTTTAAATGCAAGAGTTCATTTGAAAGCCCACACAAAGAAATGCCTTTGAAATAATAGCCTGCCAAGTCTAGTAGATACTGAGCTTCAGATGAAGCCATCTTCTGTAACAGGAATTCTTCACTTCTTTGTCTTCTGCCTTGGTTATGTGTCCTGTCCTGTTCCTGGCTGCCTCTCCCTGGATAATATTAATTCCTATCTGATCCTGTTAGTGATATTGTGGAAACATCTGTGAGGCCGAACGCTCACATCCTACTGTCTGGTTTGTCCTCATCACTCGACATGATGAGAACGCAAGCGATGGGCTTCTGAATGCTGATTGGGCTGCTGTCATCAACACCAATCTCACACCCAGCTTTCATCATCCAGTCTCTTTGGGTCCATGGGTGGTTTGGGGGGTGTGGAACAATCTCCCTCTACATTTTTCTATGCTAATGGCAGAAAATGAATCCATCCTAACACCTTTGTGAAATTATAAACCACTACCTTTTACCAAATGAATGCCACTCAAAGTTGGCAAGTCATGTAACTGCCCAACTGTCTGACCAAAATCTTCTATCAACAATCCAAGCAGTATGTATGGCCCAGCTCAATTTCAAGCTTTCCATGAAGAGTTCTCCAGCCACTTCCCAATAGTTCCTCTCTTTGAAGGACTTTTGATTGAACTATTGATTTCATTTTAACTGTTAATCATTAATTACTAATATCGCTTGCAAAAATTTCAAATGTTTGTGAGTGAATATTAGGTCTTACATATCCTCCAGATCCTGCTGGATGCTTTAATGATTATCTTCATCTTCATCCAGAGCCAAATTTGCCATGTATTTTGTTGTCGCCACTGTTACTATTATTCTAAGTACTCAATCTCAAGTCTTACAAGACTTCCCTGTCCCCATCACATCCCATAGTGAATCAGTTGCAAAGTTCTGTAGATTGGGAATTTTTTAATTGTTTTTTATTTGATTTATTTGTTTGCCTTTCTCCTTTGCTGAAGGAAATCTTATACAGAAACCCAACATATGGGACAAGCAGCTAGGGTTAACAAGAGGCTGAACTAAGAGCCCTGAGCCTACAACTGCAACCCTTGAAAGAACTTCCTGAATCTCTGAGGCTGAGCATTCCTTGAAGGCCCACAATTGTAGAGTTGACCTTCAAATTGCCCAAAAGCAATAGGTATGCTGAAAAGAATATTAGCATAAAGCAGAGGATTTGAACTGAGCCTTCATATTCTCATCTCAAAGACAGAGTATCTTTACTACTTACATCACAGGGTTATTATAAGAATCAATTAAGATTCTGTACCTGAAAGCACATTGTAAATTGTCAAGGCCATGAAGATTTAGGGAACTATGGCTTCTTTTTCTGATCTCCTGGGTCCCATTCTCCTTCTCATCCTACCCACCATCTAAACTAACCACTATTTCCACATTAATCTTCCTAAAGCACATTCCTTTTCATATTATCCTTTACTCAGGAATGTCTACCAATCAGCAGTGGCTACTAAATTAAGAACAAGTGTCTTAGCTTAGTATGTAAGCTCTTTCACCATGAAGTTCAACTTTTCTTTCCCGTATTAGCTAACATCGTTCTTCCACATAAACCTGGTATCTTCGCAAAATCACCCATTCACTCCTTTCTAAAAGGACCTCCTTCCTTCCCATCTCTCAGCTCGGGTTCTGACTGTCCTCTTAGGTACCACACCTGAAACGCAATCTAAGATTCAAGTCCCATCTTTAGTATTTCTTCCCAATAGAGCCCCTTTTGATCCTAGCTTATGCTTTGCTCTCCTCTACACTCCCAACAGAAAACAGGACAAATCTCCTGAGAGTCAGAGAAATTTAGTATTTAGGTCACTGTAGAGAGAGAATCAGAATTTATGAAATTTTCTCATAAGCGCTTATAAAACTAAAGCAAACTGAAGTACGTTTCTGAAAGCCATCTCTTTTACTCTCTCTTTTTTAAGAGAGGTAGGACCTTATTTGATGGTGATTTTTCTCAGTTTGTAATCTTTTTTTCTGCTGAAAGACTAAAATGCATGTGATAGGTGCTATTTTGGCAAATGAGGCCAGCCATACCGGGCTCCATGAAGATCTTCTTTTCTGAAAACATATATTTCTTAAATGAAAGAACATTGGTATCTGCACTAAAAAAGACTCTATATATTTAAAAATTCTGCTCACTTATCAACATATAATTTAGACTTAAAAAAGAGAAAAACTAGTTGAATTGGAGAGTATATTTTAACATTAAAATATTGTCAATTTAAGGTATGAAAGAGAAAGGGGTCTTCTACCATGTTGAGGTTCTTATCTGCGTTTGATGTGGCAGGTAAAAGAATTGACGGAAAACTAGTGATGAGACAGAATAACTCAAGTGGGCTTTTGAAAATCTCATTCAGTGAACTGTCATAGAGATCACAAGCAACTTATTCAAACAAGTAGACATGTTTATTTTATTTTTTTCATTAAACTTGAATAATAAATATTTTTTCCATTTTTTATTGTTGTTCAAGTACAGTTGTTTCCATTTTAAATGACCAAAACTTTTTGTACATAATTATCTGTGTATGTTAAAAGTAGATTTTCCATTAAATATTTTAAAACTTTTCTTGTTGCTGTCCTTTACACTGAAGAACTTGTCTCTTTTTTATAAAGATAAATAAACTGAGTAAAGATAAATTTAGTTTATTGTGTGATTTTCATATCAATCAGAGGGTTTTGAATCAATAATGTTTTACTCCGGTACACCTGGAAAGATGATATTACATGGAAACTTACCTGAAACTTTATATGTCCCTCTGTCGGTTAGTGAAAACGCTATTTTCACAGCACTCCCATTCACTCAGATAACCTTGGAGACTCACTGGTGAGTTGGAATGCCCAAGCTCTTGTTTAAGAGATATGCTAAGAACCAGAAATATCTGTTACCTTACAGAAAATCACTTATAGGTGCTCCTGGGGGAATAAGCAAATTGAAAAATAATAGCAAGACTTCTGCTTGTGGGCAAGGTGGAGTAAGAGGGACCAGAGTTACCTTCCTGCCTGAAGCAAGCAATGTATGTGAAATGGCCCAAACAAGGGAAATGATGGGTGTCAAGACACTGGCCAATGACTACTAAAGAAAGTTTACACCAAGCTGTGTAAGCCAGCTAGAGTATCTCTAGACCTCAGTACAGGGTGGGGAACCCAAGAAGGACCCTGCAGAGTCCCTGAGCTGAGGAGGCAGAACTGAAAGACAGACAAGGTCAAGAAGGCTGGATTCCACAGGCCGAGTATGTGAGAAGAGAGCTGCACAGAGAAGGGATTCTGGAGACTTCAACAGGGCCCCTCAAATATTTAGCTGACTGCTTGCTGATCAGATCATGTGTACGAGAAAATGACTCAAGGCTAGAAAAGACTCTCTTCAAGGACTAGAGATAAATGCCTCACAGAGTTTAAAATACTACCTGTTTCCAGTAGCCACACTGAGAATCTCACGCTTCTCAGGGTATTGGGGGAGCACAAAGAAAGACCTGGCCTCAGTAGTAGAGAATAATTAGCCACAGCCTGAGTATTGCTATTGTCTTGCCTAATAAATCTTCAAAGTAAGACTGGAAAAGATAAAATTGTTTGCAAGTCACTTAATTGTGTTGCAGAGCAAAACAAGTATATGTAGAGATATAAAACACATTCAACACCCATAAAAGTAAAATTAATCTGGCATCCAATTAAAAATTACTAGGCATTAAAAACAAGAAGGGAAACATAGCGCTGATGAGGAGAAAAACATCAGTTACTAGATAAAGGACCAAAACTGACCTATACATAAGAATTAGCTGACCAAGGCAGTAAAATGACTTTTATAACTGTGATCCAAAAGTTTACTAAATTAAATAAGAAAACTTAACTAGTGATAGGGACATTCAGACATATATACTACACTGTCTGAGGTGAAAAATAAAACAGGATTTAGATATTGCAGGAAAAAAAGATTCATGAAGTAGAAGATACAG
This sequence comes from Macrotus californicus, assembly GCA_007922815.1. Lineage (NCBI taxonomy): Eukaryota > Metazoa > Chordata > Mammalia > Chiroptera > Phyllostomidae > Macrotus > Macrotus californicus. The sequence goes on from VMDR010018892.1 coordinate 18,626, forward strand.
TGGTGGAAACTATTTAAATGAAATAAAAAGAGAAAAGAAAATGTTTAAAAATGTAGAGCACATCAGTGAATTGTGGAACAATGTTAAGTGGCCTACTATAGGTATAAATGGAGTCCCCAAAAGGGGCGGTGGGGGGGAAACATTTGAAGAAATAATGGCTGATA